>JBAGKK010010013.1:0-12120 GCA_037177015.1 Euceroptres primus
TAAATCATGAGGAATAAACTTGACTCTGCGCAAAGAACGACGAATATTCCGCGAGCCCGGAAGCGTGCTCAAACTAGCGAGCGAAGCGACCTTCGCGAGCCATAAGGACCTCGCGCGCAGCGCGAGGTTTAACGATAACGGAGCGCGACGTTCAATAATATCAGAGCGCGAAGCGCGACGGACACTCCGCGCGCCCTAGGCGCTCTCAAACTTTTGAGCGAAGCGCGCGATGAGAATGTGCCCGCGCCCCCGAAGGGGGCCGGACAGATTTTTTTTATTAATGTTCGGACTTTCAATGTTTCAATGTTCAAGTTCTCTATATCGAAATGTTAATTTATTTTTTACTTTTCCAACTATTTAAATTAATCAAAATTTTATATTTCAATTTTTCAATTTTCCAAACTACAAACTTCCTAATTCTTTCAGTTTTTCATTCACCATCTAATTTTCCACTTTTTAAAATTTCTAGTTTAAAAAAATGGATATTTTTAAAAATTAACGTCAGTAAATATCAAAAATAGAAATATAGAAGATTAGAAATTAAGAAAATGTAATCCTAAAAAATTTAAAGATTAAAAATTTTAAGAAAGTAACCTAAAGTAAAATTGAAAAATGAAGAAATAGGTATGATGACATTCGTAAATAAGAACATAAAACATAAATATATCATTTACATGATAATTTAAAGTTTCGTTTTCCCTTTCAAGGAACTAATCAAAAATCTATAAACAATTTTAAAATTAAATTATTAAAATTTTTAAAACAGATGAAAAAGATTTATTTTGAAA
Organism: Euceroptres primus; assembly: GCA_037177015.1. Classification (NCBI taxonomy): domain Eukaryota; kingdom Metazoa; phylum Arthropoda; class Insecta; order Hymenoptera; family Figitidae; genus Euceroptres; species Euceroptres primus. The sequence continues at coordinate 789 of JBAGKK010010013.1, forward strand.
AATAATAATTTTTTTATTTTTGCTTACCATAAACACGTCGTCTTCCGCAACACCTGTTTGGTCATCATTTAGTGTCGATTCAGCAAGACCTGTAATAAATTTTGTTTATTAATATTCCGAACGAAATGTAAATGATGTTTTAATAAGAACGATAATAATTTATTTATTGAAACAGCTTTCATTCTCATTTATGATGAACGAACTTACCAGGTACATTTCCGAATTGAAATGTAGCAATGCACAGTATAAAAAGATTTAGCATTACAATTTGAATTTTAAATTGTCCACAAAATGATTGATATGATAGGCAAGTGTATGTAATTCTGAATGAAAATCGGTACAAGTATGATAATGTGATAAAAACGAAATTGCAACGTTGAGTGATTTAATCTTCAATAAAGACAACTTTATGCATCACAATAAAGTTATCAACATCACACTATTTTAAAGGATACTATGATGTTCTTGTAAAATCGTTTTTATATTTTTTTACTTTATTATTTATAATTGGGCTGCAAGCCTGTTACTAGAATAAATAAATTATTTCAGAAAATAATAAATAATTTAAATAAAAACTAATTAAATGAAAATTTCAAATTCCATTGCTTTTCTAAATTCAAGAATTAATAGGGAAGTAGTCGAAAGTAGATTTGGGCTATTTTTCCAATCCAACTTCTTTGAAACATTCGTTGTAGTAATAAGTGCAGCAGTAGTGAATCAGCAACTTAATTGAATAATTACATTTTTGTATAATGTAAAGTGTTCTAAAAATGGCTCGTTAGTCGTCATTTTCTTTCTTTGGCATCAATATACTTTTTTTGAAGAAATTTTAAAACAGCAATCTTTAGATGATTTTACCATGCTATGTGGTTCTTTCTCGGATTCTTGTCATAAGTGATGTGAAACGAAACTAATTCTTAAAAATGAATTACTTTAAATATATTTTTAAATTTGATTCCTCGAATTTGTCGATTCTAAAGTTTTCTGAAAATTACCGAACATAGATAGAAAGATATGTAGATAAATATAATTAAACTCTTTTAGCTAATTCTATCCAGCATGAATCCAGAAATAAAACCAGACTTTTGGTTCTATTGTTTCTTTTTCCTCAGTTTTTTTTTTGTTCGAGACAATGTCCTTCTGAGAATTTCGTATATTGAAAGACACCTTAAGATGCGATCCAATATGCGTAGGAAAAATGGAGGCTTTTACTTCAGCGAGGTTAACAACCCGAAGGAATATGACAGTTACAGAATTTTAATGTATTGAAATTGTCGTATAAATACATAATACTGCGAAGTTGTGAGAATGGAAATTAAAAACATAACTAACCTTCTAAAAGTTCCTCAACTGCAGTTCGTACGCCTTTATCAAAAGCACGTGCATCTGCAGCTGTTTGAAATGTCAGTCCAAATTTCTTCTCTCCTGTACGCCAGTGATGAAATGTAGGCATGACTTTGTTGTATTCAAAATCTTTCTTTATAGTACAGCTAAGAACCACCTGAAAAATATATAATAATATAAGAAATAGGAAATAAAAAATGTAGAATTTGAGGAAAGAAGGAATCATTGAAAAAGACGAAGGTTTTTTTAAGTTTCATTTCATTTTAAAAAATGAGACAAAAGTCTTTTTAATGTATAGGAAGAAGTTGGAAAATATCTCGCTTTTTGCCAAGAACAAAATTCAAAAAACCTTTTGACCTTTTTTTCTTTGACTTGCTTTGTAATCCCTGTAATTGTTTAGGAGCATATGATTTTTCGTTTGTAAACAATTTTCGGAAAAAGGAAATTAAATATAAAGTTAACTTACAACTAGACTTTCGTATACTTTCTGAAAGTAAATCGTAATAAGAAATTTTTGCTATTTTCTAAACAGAGAACGAAAAAATAAGAGTTTTATTTGATCGAAATAGAGTTTTATTTCTGAAATGAAAACGAAATTTGAAGACCCTTTCGTTCAGTTTTTGATAGTAAAACGAAATATTGAACGAAAGTTTAATAAATCTTAGACCGGACATAAAATATACAGAGACTTCCGTTTAATTTCTGCAACGAAAATAAAATAGACAGAGAATTTTTTTTAGTTTCTGAAACGAAAATGAAACAGACACAGACTTTGGGTTTGTTTCTTATGAATCTAAATGAAAATAAAGTCGTTTCGCAATTAGTTCTGGTCTTTGATTATATAATGCTTTAGAAAATTTTATTTCAATTATTTATCTGAAGTTTCGACCGTTCAAACGAAGGAAATAATTTTTCGTAGCTTAAATTTGTCTTAAAATACTCTTTGAAATATTCTAAGCAAATTCGAAATAACTGAAGATTTTCAAATTGCAATGTTTTCAAAATTCAAAATTCTACAAATTATTTTGAAATTGAACAGTTTGTTAATTTGAATTTCCTTGTAGGTATTCATTTAATATTATGCATTTCCAAATCTGAAAGTTTTCTAACATCAAAACTCTTTTATACAAGTAAGTGAAACAATTCGTAAAAAATTCACAAAATTTAAGAAAATTTCCAAAAATTTCAGAGCGTAGGTAGAAGATTTCAAAAGTCTGCAAAAAATCTGAGATTTCAAAAAAACTAGAAAGATTTTTAAAAAACTTGAAATGTTTTAGAATTTTTCAAAACATTTTACGAGAATTCAAAATCTTTCCAACTGCGTTATGTTTTTTTTAAGGATTTTAGAAAATATTAAGAAGTTTGGAATAATTTCAAATAATTTACGGAGGTTTTTAAAGATTAAAAAATATATTAAGATAAATACGAGATTTTCAAACTATTTTAGGAAATTTTAAATGATTTTAACTTTCCATGGATTTGTAACATTTTTAAAAATAATTTCAGAAAATATATGGATTTTTTAAAAATGTACTTTCCAATGATTAAATTTTCAAAGGATTTTAAGATTTTAAAGAAATTTTTAAAGCAAGCAAAACATGAAACTTTCCTTGTGCATTATGTAGATTTTTTGAACCAAGAATGTCTAAAATTTGTAGTTAAACTTTTTCAAGAATTTTTATATTCGATTGAAAACAAAAAGTTTTTAGGTTAATAAAAAACTTAATACAAAATTTCGGAAATTATTTAAAAAAATTAAAACCAACAAAAGAACAAACGCGAATTCTCGGTCAGTAGATACCTCGGCGTGACATTTAATATCAATTGCATTTCTTTGAAATTTAAATTATTTTTAATCTTGAAAATCTTCCTTTGACATTTTATCACATCAGAGCATTTCAAATGCTTTTAATTTTAAAACATTTCCCAATTAATCTTAGAGTATTTTGATATTTAAAAGAAAATGAAACACATCTATCACTTGAACTTTACAATGTTTTCTAATTTAAAAAAAAAAGCCAAGTGACAACAATACCCTTCCAGATAATCGTGTCATCTCTTTTTTAAATGAGGAAATTATGTTATTTGTAAACAAACCAAAATTTTATAGAGTGTCTACTAATTTCTGCCCACGAAATTCCCAGATTTTTCCCTATTATAAATATTAAGTATCTCATACGAGAAACTTGAATAAAAAACATGCTGAGTTACTATATTGTAAGTAAATTACTCCATCGTGACAAATAAATTTTTATAATCAAAAAATAATTATATAATTTGTACTTTATAAAATTTAAAAGATTATAGAGGTTGGTTCATTACAACATTTTGTCTAATCTAAAAAATGAACCATTATTCATTAAAATTAGATTATTTTGATTAACTAAAGTTTGAAAAACTGCACAAAACTTCGACCCTTAAGAGCAGGTACCAGACTGTTATGTGACCAATTATTTAAAGCGAACTTATTCATAAACTAATTATTCGAATAGGTTTTCCATACCAGGCAGCCATAAAGAAAATAACGACGATTGTTTGTCTGGTATCGAAAATCCATTCGAATTATTAGTTTATGAATAAGTTCGCTTTAAAGAATTTGTGACATCGCACTCTGTTACCTGCCCTTAATAATTGTTATAAAAGAAATAGTTGTTTATGTATTAAATTTTTTGCTTTGAAAAAATACCTTTTCTCTAAAAAGATGTAATGACTAAGAGAATTTAGATTTTATATTGATAAAGCAATTCAATTTTTTATTTTATTTTTTGCACTATGAGGGATTTCAAATCTCATAATAAAATTTCAAAGAAACAACATAAAAATAAGAATTCATGTATTTTTCAACCAGGAATAATATAAAGGTCAATCTCTCCAAAAGCACACTTTTGCACGTTCACAAACTTTTTACTGCTTATTATTATATTATTGTCAAATTACTTCATTTTTTATATTTATCTTCTTTATATTATAGTATTATATGTACTTCAGTCAGATCACAAGAGGAGAAAAATAAAACTTTGAAATAGATTAAGAAATTCTGCTGATGAGAAATTAAATTCTCCGCTCCGAAAACTGAAGGAAGAAAGAATTAATTGTTCTCATCCTAAATTGATTTTTGTGTAACGAACTGAAAATATTTTGATTTGACTTTCTGAGTATTGAAATAACTTTGTAAAACTAATTCAATGCTCAGAAAATCAAATAAAAATATATTTAGTTCATTATACAAAAATCAATTTAAGAATAAAATAACAAACAAGTAATACTTTTAAAAATAATTTAAATATACTGAAGAAAGAGAGCAATTAATTATTTCTGCCTTCAGTTTTCGGAGTAGAGAATTTAAATTCTTATCAACAGAATTTCTTAGTCTTAGTCTATTTCAAAGTTTTATTTTTCTTCTCTTGTGATCTGACTGAAGTACATATAATAATTAATACGGAGAAGATAAATATAAAAAATTGAGTAATTTGATGATAAAAAGCAGTAAATATTTTCTAAAGTGCAAAAGTGTGCTTTTGCAGATATTGAACCATAAAAGTTTGGTTTTACAAAATAGTTAAAATATTTTTTTCCTCCGGAATTCCCAATTACAGGTCTGTCAGCGACGCTCGAGATTGAAAAAAGTGGAAAAAAAGATCAAAAGTTTTAATTTAGAGTTCCAAATTATCAATTACGAAATTTTAAATTTTCAACAAATCAAATTTCCGAAATATACAACTTTCGACAAACTCTTAGAATCGTGTAGAATAACTATTTTATATTTTCCAAATACTTTTTAATCTTTTGAAATTGCTCAAAATCCTTTTGAATCTTCTAGGTTTCTTTGTATTTTTTAGAATCTTCCAGAGGCTTCTTGAATCTTCCAAAGGTTTCTAAAATCCTCAAGCATTTTCTAGGACCTTCTAAGAAAATCTTCCAGGATCTTTTTAACTCTCACAGAGATATCCAGAATTTTTCAGTCTTCTAAGTCTTCTAAAATTTTCAAATACACCTCAAAATTTATTACAATTTTCAAAAATATTCTATCCTGTTTCAGAATCTTTGAGAATCCTCAACGATCTTTAGATCTCTGCCATAAACTTCTAAAATCTTCTATTCTCTTCCAGATTTTTTTTCTAGATTTTCAAAAAGTCTATAGAATTTAAGAAAGATAGTGAAAACAGCCTAGAAGAATCCCTCAAGATTATGGAAGTCTTGTAGATTTTAAAGGGTTCTAAATGATTCTGCAGAATTGTGGAAATTCTAAAGTTCAGAATATTCTTGAGGATTTTAGAGGAGTCTGGAATACTCTAGCATATTTTGTACAATGTTAAAAAAGTTTAGGATATTCTTTAACATTGTATAGAAGAACCCAAAAAACTGTAAAAGATAATGGAAAAATCCCGAATAATCTAAGAGATTACAGGAGATTTTGAAACAGTCTCGAATATTTTGGAGAATTTTGAGAGATTTCAGATAAATTTTGAAGATTCTAAAAGATTTAAGAAAATTGCGAGATCTTTTGTAGATTTTGGAGGATTCTAAAACATATTGGATAATTTTGGAAACCTTTAGAAGATTCTTAAAAAATTACCAAAAAATGTTTAAAAGTAGAAAAGTAGAAAGCAAATTCAGAAAAAGTAACACTTCTAAAAAAAAAAGTGACCACGAATGAAAAAAGTGATTCGCTGGTAGACCTGCGATTAATAGAAATCCTGATTTTAGAACAAATTTGAAATTAAAAACAAAGCAAATAAAACTTTCATTCATTTAAATGTTCAGATCTAGAAGCGCAGGCTTTTCCAGTTTCATTGCTCACCGACTGATCTAAAATTCGTCTCCCGAAGATGAGGTATTCATGTTTTCTTTTCGGTGCACCAGGTGGAGAGGTACCTGACGATCCGTGACCCTGGCTATTGGTGTTTGTGCAAGTGGTGGATTGCGCAGAGTTGGTGGTAGAGGGTACAGGGGTGATGGTGGTTGTGGGTATGCTGGTGCCATTGGTAGTGTTAAGCTGGTGTCCTCCTGCGGAAGCAGGTCTTCGTCTCACAGAAACATTTGCTAAACCTCCACCGCCTAAGGGCACCCAACCTCCGGAACTGTCATCCCGTGTCATTACCTGTGCCCGTACCCTCACCAAATAATTACCACTGAAAAAGAAAAAAAAAATTAGTTCCAAAGCTCCAAACTTCCAAAGTTCTAAATTATCTAAGTATCTAATTCTAAATTTATATCAATACAACCTAAATTTTAAAAAATAGGATAGGAATAAAGCATTGGTTCCAAGAATAAAAAAAACTGACTTGCTACTTCCATTTTTCAGACCAGTCTTTGTTTCCAAAGACACTTGATATATTTTTCATATTCTAGTTTCTAGTATGTAATTGAAATACAATTCCTTATGAATAAAAGCAATGGTTTGCTACGACATAATATAGGAACCCACCCCTTGATGTTTTTGGATCACGCAATTAAATTTTCCACCCTGCTGGTTCTAAATTCGTGTCTATCTAGTATCTATTCAATGAAAAAAACATTAAAATACAGAATGAATTTAAAAAAAAGCCAAATAAAAAAATTCATAAGGGGAGTGAAGCAAAGATCCTAATAATGAAAGAATGTCTTATTTCGTGATATGCTGGAAAGCTGACAAGCAATGAAGTTTCCAATTCACTTAACATCAATATTTTGAAATTTAAATGCAAAATGGAATGTGCTTCAAAGTCAAAATAAGAAAGTGTTTTGAAAACGAAACACAAAACGGAAATGTATTTCAGAACAAATATTAAAAATAGAAATGTAGGTATTTCAAAACGAATACGCAAAATACGAATGTATTTAAATGTATAAATCAAAATAGAAAATACAAGTGTATTTCAGTATTAAAATTTAGAGATGATGTGTAAACCATTCCTTGAATTTTTCGGAGCACAGATTTGAAAACATCATATTGATTCTGAGATTAAATTACTAATAGAAAATTCAAAAAAGACTTGGAATAAAGCAAAGGTCTCAAGAATAAAAGAATGGAAAAATTCTATATTTCATTCATTTTTTAGAGCAGACACTTTTTTTCAAGACAGTATATTTTGGTGTTTTAAAATATAAATGAAATTTTGAAATTGGTGCAATTTAGAGATCACTTGAAAAAATCCTTTCTTCTACTTGTCAACTGCTTGCACGCAGTTGACATTTTCCTGTTCAAATTGACATTTTCCTATTGGTTCTAAATACGTGACTAACAACACGTGTCTAAAGTTTAAAACGTACAAATGAACGAAATTTTTTTCTTAACTCAAATTTATCTTGAAATATTGTTCCAAATACAAAGTAAAAAGAAGCATCATGAGTTTATTTTATCATTACATTAATTTTTTTAATAATAAAATAATATTTTAAAACAAATTTGAGTTCAAAAAGATATCAAATAAAAATTTCGTTCAGAACTTCAAGCACATGGACGAATTTGTGGAATTTTGAACTTGTAGGTTTGGAGATTTAACAAATTAAATATTTCAGCACACAATAATTTTTTATGAGCCTTAGGAACTATTATTAGTCACATTATATCGGTGTACAATCAATCTTTCAAGTCACTAGCGTTAGTTTTAGGAACGATAAGTTTATGCATTTAAAAGATTAACAATGCCTATTAAAATGATTTGAATCAACAAAATAAAAATAATTTTAGTATTCTAATGATGGTTTTAAAGGTTTATATTATTTATGGATCAAGTTTGCCTTTATTTTTATAAGCAGCACATCTTCCAACAATGTTAATGTTTATACTAAATTAAAGTATTATTCACACAGGTCAAACTTATTTTTTAAAATAAAGAAAAATCCTTGCACATTGATTTTAAATATAAAACTGCTGATTTTTTTTTGACATATCGCAATCATCAATAAAAACCCAACTTCAGATCTCAAGATAAATTAAATTTTGTCGATAGTCACAAAAGTATAAGTTACTCCTTTTAAAAAAATAATATTATCAATTTTAGAATTATCTACCTTTACTATTTCAACCAGAACTTCATCACATCAAATTGCATTGTAGTATATTATCGGTATGGCTTTAGTTTACATATTCTAAAAAGTTAAAAACGTCTATCCTTTGGTACTTTCAAGAAATTAGAAAAAATGTTCATTTTAGCAATTGTCACAAGTATTTTAGTGATATATTTCAAAATGTATACCTATCTCGATTCATATGAAACTTTATACTCATTTCTGCCTTTAGAAATATTTTTTACACTTTTGTTTAACTATGGGATTTTTGCCACATTTTTTATCATTCTGTATTTGTAATACTCATCTGAGAGTAGAAGAACGTAATTGTGACAGGGGTTTTTTTTTGGAGGAATCCAACTTTTAAAAACGATTCATGTTGAAAATACAGATTAAATAAATTGATTATGTATTGTGAAAATTGATTAGTTTAGGATACGCTAAATACAAAATATACTAAATTATTTTATTCTAAATGTGAGAACTATAAAAGTTAAAGGTTCCAGAAATTTGCCCACGTATACTAAGAACATGGAGCCACAAATTAAAAATTTTCTGTGAAATATGACAATCTAACCTCCGAACATGCTGCTAATCTGGATTGACAGATTTAAAATGTGATTTCGATCTGACCGATTGAAATATTCGTAAACCGATTCAAAATTTACCTTAATTGCCAATCTGCCAATTTCAAATACACATTTCAAAGAAGCACTCATTCAATCGTTTTTTTTCCTGGGTACTTTTATTCTCTTCGATGAAAATAAATTTAAAAAGAAAGGAAAGTAGTTACAAAAACAAATAGAAGAACTTAGAATAGGAATAAGGTAATGGTCCAAAAACTAAAAAAAAATACCATTTTGCGGAGCAGCCACTCTTTTCCAAAACAGTTAAAAATTGTCTCCAAATAAACAAAAAGGATAATTAAATGTCAAATCGAACAGGGGTGTCAGTTTATGTTATTTCCATCGACTGTTATTTTGAAAAACATCTTCAAAACCCACAAGTCAGAACTTGACAGCTACAATCAGCTGAAAATCGAAAACTGTCACTTGACGTTTCTAAATTCGCCAACAAGGTCCGTTTCGCGGGAGTCGTAGTAAGGGCGTCGAATCACTAAAATAATTCTTAAAATGAAAGGGAAGGACACAAGTACACGCGATGACATATGATACACGCCATAGATAATAGACCAGCATTCATGTGGTCTCGCCGAATGGCGATGAGAAAAAACGTGACACACATCGACTCGAGCGACTGTCAAGATTGTCAATTCCAGGAAAATCACGGGGGAAAAGTTGGCTGAAAATCTCAGAACGAGAGAGGTTGAATCGTTGTGTTCGGTGAAGGAGTACGGTTGGTTTTCCAATAAAATCTAAAATGGAGGAGACGCAGCAGAAACCTAGCTTTGTCGTGACATCGCAAGGATCGAGAAACTTGAGATTTTTTAGCATTTCACTTACTCCTCTGGCGCCTCTGTCATGGTCCGAGTTATCCAATTCCTTACTCGATGCCCACTTTTTCGCACACTTCACCATTTTCGTTACATTGAAAAGGCATTCGACCAGTCGGTGCGCGTTCGACTTACAGTGCTAGACTCCGCTCTTTCGCTCTTTTGGACAACTACAGGAAGCGCCCCAGTCCGCACCGCACCCCGATCCAAGAACCGACGATCTGACCAAATGGATTCTACTATGTACACGCTCACACGCCTGCTCTACTGCGAGAAAAACGGAGCCCCGCGAATTTCATTTTAAACATTCTCAGAAATGAAGTGCTCATTTGAGGAAGTGGTGGGGAGAGAAGAAGTGAAGTGGAGGTTGATATAAAAGGGATAAAGGGGAAAAACAGGGGAAAAAGGAGTGAATCAGGAAACGGGCGCGACGACACTGGCAGTCACTGGCTGAAAAATATGGACAAAATCTGCGCCTGAATGAAGAAACCCGGCAGGCAGAATTCATTCATAGGCACTATTCACTAATATGCTACTGTCACACTCACATGAGGGTGTAGGGTTTGTGTAAGTGTGGAGGTGGGGACAGGAGTAGTGTAGATCTGTAGGATCTTGTGTGAGTTTATAATGAGGACAATCAGGACCGAAAAACAAGGAAATTAAAAGAATTCAAAGAGTACAAGAAAATCCAAAGAATTCAAAATAATAATACAACTTGAATTCAAAAGAATAATTCAAAGAATACAAGATGAAATCTAAAGAATTCAAAATAACCTAAACTAATCTAAGAAATGCACCATGAATTCAAAAGAATTACAGGAAATCAAAAGAATTCAAAGCATTCAAAATAAGAATACAAGATGATTCAAAGATGATTCAAAAGAATTCAAAAGGTGAATTCAAAAGAATAATTCAAAGAATATAAGGTGATGGATTTTTAAAAAATTCAAAAGAATGATTCAAAGAATACAAAAGAATTCAAAACAAAATAATCTAAACTAAAATAAGAATTCAAGGTGAAGTCAAAGAATAGGAGTATTCAAGGTAAATTCAAAGAATACAAGGTATGAATTAAAAAGAATAATCCGAAGAATTTAAAGAATTCAAGATGAATTCAAAGAATACAATATAAAAACTAATCAAACTAAGAAAATAAGGTGAATTCAAAGAATACAAAAGATAAATTCAAAAGAATATTTCAAAGAATACAAGATGAATTCAAAAGAATTCAAAAAATAAAAAAGGTATACACTGCTCTTCCGATTTAAGTTGGGTTTCGGGGATGGCCTGCAATTGCCTTGGACTTAAAGCGTGAGTCTCTAAACGTAAACAATTCAGGGCCGTAAAACTATTTCTGTTTGATTTTTGTCACGAGTGAAAAATATTTTTTAAATATTATTTTAATTTAATATTTACTTTAATTTTAAGTTTTATTTAGTTATTATTTATTAATTATTATATATAGCGCATAACCAAAACACTGAAAACGAACTGAAGCGAACTGACGAAATTATCCGCTTAGGGTACTGCCCGCTTTGTGGC
>JBAGKK010010034.1:0-12119 GCA_037177015.1 Euceroptres primus
ATTATTATTACTATCACCTTCTTCCTGAAGGGCTTTGAACCTATTCGAAATCGCTAATTGATAGCCGGTTACTTGTCTCCCATCGTTTTTTAATTTCTCTATATCAAACCGTAAAACGTTAGAATAAGTTTTTAAAATAATTGTTTTATAATTATTTAATTTACATTGCATATTTGTATACTTCCACTTATATTGTTGAAGAAGAAATTTATCAAGATATCTCTAAAACGATTAATTATAATAAATAAAAATGGTTTAAATAATTCCTTGTAAACCAAATATTTAAAAATATATGCAATATTTAATGATGATGTTTATATATTTTTTAGTCCCCTCCAAAAGAGGGGACTAAAAAAGAAATTTATCAAGATATCTCTAAAACGATTAATTATAATAAATAAAAATAGTTTAAATAATTCCTTGTAAACCAAATATTTTAAAATATATGCAATATTTAATGATGATGTTTATATCTTAGTCCCCTTCAAAAGAGGGGATAAAAAAGCTTTATCAACTTTTTTCATATCCCGTCTTATTTTTATAAAAAAGTGCATTTTTATTTTTCAAAAGAAAAGAAAAATCTGTTTCCTCTCTTAGACGAGGGTTCAAGATTGTAAAAAATGATGGTAGGATTTAAATTTTATTATGCATTGATAAGCAGAACTCCTTAACCACTTCGCTGCGAAGCAAAAATGGACTTTCTGTGCTATTTGTGTGTTAAATAATAAGTGTTCTCAATTTTACTTCATGAATTTATTCTTCAGATTTTTAAGGACGCTAAATCCAAAATTTTATATGAAGATTCTAAAATTCAAAATGACAGATCCAAACAGAGGATAAAAGTTTGAAAATGATTAGATGTATATAAAAATGGATATATGGGTTTTCGGGATCGCTGAGTACAAATTTGATTTTCAAACTTCGAAATTCAAAATGTCGGAACCAATATGGTGAATACGAAAAGTTGAAGAAGGTTGAATTTGTATGAAAATGTGTATCTGTACGTTTTTGAAATCGCTGAATATAAATTTAGCATTAAAGAATTTATCGACTGATTTGGATTCGACGCTTTTAAAGAATCCTATTTTCACTCTTGGATTCAGCGGCTTAAAAAATCTCTAGAAGTTTGAAATTTTGATATCTTAGTGAGAAATTTGTCAGCGACCCAAAAAACGTGTAAATACTCATTTTCATAAAAATGCAACTATTTTCAAATTTCTGTATTCGCCATATTGGATCCTCCATTTTGAGTTTTGGAAGTCTTATACCAAATTCTGATTCAGTGAACTCAGAAACGTATAAATACTCATTTTCATAAAAATTCAACTATTTCCAAACTTTTGTGTCCGCCATTTTGAATTTTAGAATCCTGATAGCAAATTAGAATTCAACGGCTCCAAAAACGTATAGATACTCATTTTTAGACTTTAACATCCACCATTGAATCATGCTATTTGTCAAATGCTAAGTGTCGACTGGCGAAAAGCACCTGCCAATTCACTGACCGTAATTGCAAAGAGGAGGAAGACATGCGATAAAGAAGACAAGTGCGAGAAATTTGCGATAATGAGGACGAAGATTGCTTGGGGCGTTCATTGGCTTGGACACAACTTAGCCTGTCTTTCTGAGTGTTGAGTCTTTAAGAGCGGCAGATAAATTCTCTAAGTCTGCCGTTATCATATAAAAGAGCATGTGCTTGCCCTGTATCTTGCAGGGTACGAGCGACAAGACTTCCGGTTGAGTTCCGTACTCTTTGAATGTTTTTGAATTAATTCTCCTCGTGTCGATTGGTGTCTCATGTTTGGGGCGAGTAAAAACAATGCGACGTATGTTAAACGCATGCATTGAGATCTCCTAAGGTATCTTGATGTTTAAACACTCTCCCTACCTCAAGGTTAGTGTCAATGTACGAGGCAAGTTGAACGAACGTGGCAGTGAGATAAGGTGTGCTATATTTTATACGACCCTCTTCTCGGGTCCTGGGCGAGTCATAGAAGGGCTGCCTCTCCCGCGGCTTTCCAGCGGGTGAGGCCTCCTATGCGTGACTTGCTTGCAGATGTTCCAGGGTACCCACCTGCCCAAAATTGCAGGACCTGTAATGGCTCGGAAAACCCCTTTGATACGAAAATGGATAGACAAAACATAAAGAAAAGTTGGATGAACCTTGTGGATGAATCGGAACGGCAATTGAATGTTCTATTGACCGGGTTAGACCCATGGCGGATGCTCGCAGGTCAGGTTGCCTCGCTCCCTGCTGCCTCCTCGGTGGCTTGTGAGTCTGGCGCTGAGCCTTATTTTAATAAACTATCTCAAAACTTAATAAATACAAGAAATCCGGGAATTTTGAAAAATAATACTGAAGTAAATTCATCAGGGGAAGGGACTGGGCTTAGGGAAATTAAAATACTGCAGCTTAACATGAAAACTCGCCCATAGTGTCGGGCGAGTTGCTTCAACTGCAGAAGCGTGAAAAATTTGACATGCTTAGGACTCAGGAGCCTCTTACATTTAGACAGAGAATTCAAAGCCTTGGCTTCAATACCAGAATTGCTCACAAGAGTGGAAAGGGTAGGAGTGTTCCTAAAGCAGGGATCGCTCTCTTCAGTAGGCGGCTGGGCTTTGCTTGCATCCCACAGCTGTGCTTAATGCATTGTGCGGTGGGTGAAGTTCAGGTCCCCGGATTCTTCTTCTAGGTTGTCTCTCACTACTTTCAGTATAGGGATGACGTAGAGGTGCATTTGTCACATCTAGGCGCGGTACTAGTTACGTTAAGGGGGAAAAAGGTGCTGATCGCTATGGACTCGAACGCTAAGTCGCGGCTGTGGTGACCTGATAGTAATTCAGGCGGCAAAACAGCTGCGCTACGTGGCAGAAAAATTTATCAATATGATCTGCACGTATTGAACGACCCCAACCAGGCTCCCACTTTCCACAGCTCGAACGGAAAATCCTGGATTGACGTAACTCTATGTTCGAGAAACATGGTTGCTCATACAACCATGTTCGGAAGAATTTGGAAGGTGCGTGTCGGACTAACGTTCAGCGACCACCGAGTCATTGATTTTATTATCAAGTATAAGGCGGCCACTGATCATGAAGAGGCTCGAGCCTCGGAAAGGTTCTGCACCGACAGGGCTGACCTGAAGGTTCTCGACGACCAAATCAAAGATCTAGTTGAACAGGGACTTAAGTGCCTGCCTCTTGAACAGAAGGAAGATGTTGAAGTCATGGCTGATATTCTCACTGAGCTTCTTACTCGTGCTTGTGAGGCCTCGATGTTGAATAGGAGTGGTTGAACAGGAGACATAGCTTAAAAGACAGGTCTACAGACTTCGCAGGTTTTGACAGAAAGCACCAGCCGTAGCTAAAGTGCAGGCTGGGCGGAAATACCAATCAATCCGTGGGAAATACCAAGTGGAGGTCGCTAAGGCTAAACAGAAGAGTTGAGTTAAATTTGTCTCTGACACCGATAATAAGGAGCCTTGGGGCTTTGTCTACACAGACAAAGTGCCTTCGAACGGAAAAGGTTCTTAGTACCCTTCGAATGAGTGAGGGACACACCGCTCAATTGAGGAGACAGCCAAAGTATTTCTTGACGAACTTATTCCTGATGATGTCACTCACCAAGAAGGGGAGGAGCATGCTAATGTCAGATGATTTGTTGCAACTGCGTCAAATACTGAGGATGAACCTGATAATACCTCTGAGGAGGTATTTGGCGTTGTTCGAAGTCTAAAAAAATGGAAAGGCTCCAGGCTCTGACAGGATGGAGGTTATGGTCATCAAAAGGGTATGGCCGCTCATAGCGAAAGAAATAGCTCGATTTTTCATTGGTTGTCTGTCATTCGGCGTCTTCTCGGACACCTGGAAAAGGGCTCAATTCGAGTGCTTCTGAAAGGTGAGGACAAAAACCCAGAAGAAGTTCGGTCTTACCGCCTTTTGTGTCTCCTCTCCGTCATCGGGAAGGTCTTTGAACAAATTCTCATCAAGCGGATGCAGGAGACTATCAATGATGCTATCAATAAGCTCATGGCTCGAGTTGACTCCCGCGAGGAGGCATACGTGCTGGCCCTCTTGTTTGACATCATTGGTGCTTTTAATATCAGACTTGATGAGAATCAAATCTTTGACAATGGCTGATGGTCTCTTGTCGTCAAGGCTTTGAAAGATAGGAACTGTCCCAGAAATATCTTTTGTGTTATGAGACTATTTTAGCAATAGAGAGGTCTCATTGCATATGAATAATGCCGTTGTAGGGAAAAAGGTTACCAAGTGCTGTTTGCAAGGATAAGTACTCGGACCTGCCTGTTGGAATCTGATGTTCGACGAGATTCTAAAGGTGCTAGTTAAACTGGTTGAAGATGATGAGCTGGCTTATGCTGATGACTTGGTCGCCCTCATCTACATTTAAATAGCAGAAGAGAGCTAGAAATCCAAGGACAGAAAGTTGTCGATAGGATTCTAGCATGGTGCAAGTTCGCTAAGCTGACTTTCTCCCAAAGCAAAACTACAATGACACTTGTAAAAAAGAATATCAATCCACGGGCCAGGCACCGAGGTAGTAGGAACAATATTAGATACAGGCACGCGGTATTTTTTAAGAGCCCGCCAATCATTAAAATAAATGGGGTTAAAATCGCGATAAAAGATAGAGTCAAATATCATTGGCCATGATTGGCGAGAATAGGAACATGATGATCAATTGTGAATACATAAAGGAAAAAACATTTAAAATTTTTTCTCAGTTAGGCAGAGTCGCAAAGTCGACTTGGAGTTTAGGAGCTCTGAGGACGATAAGGGAGTGTTTGTCCCGATTGCCACCTAAGCGGCATCGGGATAGACTGGTCTGTTGAACGAAGTGAATCGGAAGGTCCTGTATGGTGCGCAGAGATTTGCCCTGCTTGAGGTGACCAAACGTGCTCAGTCTTCAGCGAGGCTCTCTGTGTTATTGCGGTGGCGCCTCCTATAAACCTACTCCTTGTCGAACTTTAATGTCCTGTCCCTTTTTGAGGTTGTAGCCCCAGAAAGGCACAGGACATTAAAGGTGGTGACCTTCTCATAGACTCAAATAACATAAATGATAATACCAAAAGACGTATTTATCATAAACTAAGGCTTATGTGGCAGAATCTATGGTCAAATTTACCTAATGGATCTGTGACCAAAATTTTCTTTAGTGATGTTAGTGATCGACTTAGGGCTAAATGGAACTTCCCAGACCACTTCGCTTCGCAATTGCTTACCGGCCATGGGAACATCAGGTCCAAACTCTTTCAATCGTGTCTGGTCGATGATGGTAGGTGCGAGGGCACATAATTCTTGATTGTGAACAACTTGATTGTGAACAACTCTTCAAAGATTGTACGGGAGGCAAGGTAGAATAACTAAGATGGCGGCGCTCTTCTTGGCTTCACCTCCACTCCTACTATTTTAAAATCAGCTTATCCAATGCACAAAAACTCAAACTAAACAATATTAGTTTTGCAAGTATTCTGTTAAAAAAGTGACAAACAGATCATATCTTAATTTTCAAAACATACTTACTTTTCTCACTTTTCTGAACCTTTGGAAATCGTTAAAAAAATCGTACAACTTTGGAAAGAAATGTGTTTTTAGTAGAGAGTACAATGGAAAAAATTATTGTTAGGAAAGATAGACCACCGGGTCTTTTAACAGACCTTACCAAATTATCCTACACGTTCTCGAATTGTGAATCAAAACAATAAACTTTAGAACTTTGAAGTTAACAATTTTGTATATATGCATAAAAGGCAAACAAACTTACATGTACTTTTTCTGTGACTTCATCCTCAGCAGGCACTTGATTCTCAAGCAAGTTTGCGCCCTTTTTCCAATTGTTTCCCTATTTAGAAAACTATGACCGCACTCACTTTTACTTGCGAAAACCTCACAAAGGTACTGTTTTCTGATCTGTAAACGCACAATAACAATAATTTTTACAAACAATGATCATTGCAAACACGACTCGACTCACAACTCACGATAAAAGCGTGTCGGAACTGGCATGAACGTTCAGGAGAGATGCTCGTATATACACCGGTGAACTTCGTGTATGCGACTGACACGACCGCTGGCGAGCGGTACGGAAAATAGCTCGCACGAGTTGAAAAGATAGAAGAGAGAATGGCCAGCATCAGCCGGAGATGACCACTTTTTAGAATTCCTGCATCACCTATTTACCTCAATTTTTCACAAAAATGGGAAATTAAAATATACCCAAAATGTTTACTCGGTAACTTGTCCCCAAACACAGATTCACAAACTAAAATTGCGAAATAATGACGGCAAAATTTTATAAATGATTTACACTCGTCCGAGTCATTTGTATTATCTGAAAATTATCGTTAGTGATAAATATTTTAGATTTAAATATGTTTATAATTAGTTTATAATTATAAATAGAATTCTGTCCCTGAAATTTCATGTCCACTCAAAACCTTCATATTTTCGATTAGAACTCGGAAAAAATCACTTTAAAAAATCTGAAAAGATCAAAAAATTATTACTTTTACTCCTTTGAAAGGTCTCGTATAAGGAGAAACATGTCTACTGTTCACAACTTAAGAAAATTGCTGCAAATTATGTACAGTACGACTTACAATAATGTTCACTCGGTAACCAGTTTTTCAAAAGTGTTAAATAAATAAGAATATGATTCAAAATCTTAAAGCACAATAAAATAGAGCGCAAGAAAGGAAATGATTATAACATTTTTTTAATTTTTTATCTCCACCCTACATGTTTTTAAAATAATTTTGAAATTTATTTTTCTGCGTTTATTGAATGTCCACTCGGTTACCTTCTTAACATTTATCTCCAGTACAAAAATGATTCTTGATCCCTTAAATTGGTATTTGTTTTTTTTTTGGATCACAAATAATGGAACAAAAATACTTTAGTTAATATCCGTCCACAAAATATAGAGCCCTAAATCTGATGCATAATATCTCACCAGGAAAAAATGTTTAAAATATGAGACAAAGCATATTCAAAAGAGCAACATGTTCTCTGTACTGTAAATGTTTGATAAAATTTTTTAGTCTATTAGGAAGATTTTAATGATCAGAGAAAGATAAAAAAGTACCATAATTTCAGGGTCTTTTAGAATAGTCATCTTTGAGAAGTTACTGCTCACAGAAAACGAATGTGAAAAATATGTGAAATTTTTTTAAGTTTCCTTATACCTTTATGTGTTCAAAAGTGATAACTAAAGTCAGAAAGTATTTGTTAACATTAACACTTAAAAAGTTTAGGAAGACGCCATCTCTGAATCTAGTCAACTTACGGAGTTCATTCTTGAAGAAAATTATACATTATTCATCAACAAGAGCAATGTATGCTACATCAACTAGAAAAAATCAATGTTTTAATGTTTAAAAAATTATTTTCTGTTCGTTAAAATGCAAAGGTCAGTTCAATTGTGGAAAGAATGACCTGCACAGCAGAAGGCCTTTCAACCGTAATATCCTTGACTACCGAAAGTGGCAAAAAAAGGGTCCGTGTCAAAAAGCTTCATTCTGGGCAGGTTATTCTTTCCACAATTGAATTGTCTTTTGTATTTTAGTCAACAGAAAATAATTATTTAACAATAAAACACCACTTTGTTCTGCTTGATACTACATACATTGCTCTTGTTAATAAATAATGTATCATTTTCTTCAAGAATGAACTCCGTAAGTTGATTACTTTCGGAGATGACGACTTCCTAAACTTTTTAAATTTTAATGTTGAGAAATGCAAATTTCTAAATTTGGTTTATATTGGTACTAATTGGCTGAAAAATTTTATCAAAGATTAACAGTACAGAAGACATCTTGCTCTTCTGAATGTGCTTGGTCTTATATGTTGTACATTTTTTCCGGATGAGATATTATGCGAAAGATTTAGAGCTCTATATTTTATGGACGGATAGTAGTTTGGAGAAGATTTTATTTTCAAAAAATCAATAGGCCAAATTTAATAACTTTTTGGCAACGAACCTACTGTATTTCTAAAATTGAAAAACTTTTACTTATAAACAAAAACATTCAAAATTCAAAAGGTCCTTCCCTAAAATATAGAGCCCAGAATCTTTTACTTATAGAACATCTCATCACGAAAAAATCTGACACATATGAGAGAAAGAACATTGAAAAGAGCAAGTTCATTTTTGAGACCTTCCTGTTCTCACAAAACGAATGTGATAAATATTTGTATGTTTTTTGTGTTTCTTCGAACCTTTATATGCGTATAAAAGTGAAAACCACATTTAGAAAGATGCATTTTTTTAGATTTAAAATTTCAAAAACTTTAGGAATACGTTATCTCGGGAAATAATCAAATCACAGAGTTCTTTTATGAGGTAAATTGTACATTTTTTATTAACAAGCTCAATGTATGTAGAAATAAAGTGGAAAATATCTGTGATTACAAACGGTGTATCGTTTTCTTTCCAGTGAATGAATCTTTTTTCTCATACACCAAGTTTGAACTGTGAAAATGAGAGAAGTATTAATTATAGTATCCTAAATATCAAGTATTATAAAAGTGTTAGAAAAAATGCAATGAATATTTTTTGAAATCCTTTTTTCTGCTTTGAGACATTAGTGGTAAAAATAAGCCTTCCAAATTTCATCAATTTATCTGCAACCGTTTTCAAGTTATCATGACATGCAAAAGTGTTGTGACATCCACACGCACTCTTTACTATACAAAAGAACCATTAAATTGTGGAAAGAATGAATTGTACAGCAAGAACCTTCTTGACCGTAATATTTTTGAGTTCTTGACTAAAAGTGACTAAAAGTGACAAACAATCTTGGATCATGGATCTGTGTCAAAAGGCTTCATCTCGTGCAGGTCATTTTTTCTACAATTGAATGGTCCTTTGTAGTTTGGTAAGGAGGAAATACTTTTTGAAACATTAAAACACAAATTTTGCGACTTGATATGTACAATGTACAATGTACAAATAATTACAATTTTCTTTAAGAATGAACTCCGCAAGTTGATTACAGTTTTCGAGGTAAAGTCTTCCTCAACTGTTTAGAATTAAATGTCAAAGATTCCCCAGATAGGCTTGTGATCCGGGGTATAAATGCTTGGCTCAGAATCATATAGATCAAGCGCTTTGCACTTGAAAACAATTTGATTCGTGTTTAAGCAGGTGTACTCTGCTTATTGCTCGAATTGAAAATCCGCGTGCGAACTTTCGACAAACGAAAGTTCAAGGCGCTATACATAAAGAAACACAATCGAAATTATATTCGTCAGGTCTGAAACAAATTAAATAAATAAGATATCAAATTTATTGGATCTTGAGGCATTTATACACCTTTTACTTATTTATTAATAAATTAAGCTGAAGAAACTAAGAATAAGAAACCTTCACTATTGTGCCTGGTGAGCAGATCTTAAGGGAGGTCGAGGTTTCCAACTATCCTTCCACTATCGTTCACCCTTTCTCTGACTTCATCTTGGTAAAAAAGAGAAAACTAGTCCCGAATATTGTCAAAGCTAAAGGAACAGCTCTTTCAGTTATCGTTGCGAAGCTATCCTCTTCAGGAATGCAGCTAAACTAAATGAGAGACCTCGTCAAAGAAAGAGTTGCCAGATACAATATGCGCTTCTTAGTACACGTGTGACATGGTCCCAAAGTTTTCTTCAAAGCCGCTTTCCATTTGATTCATTCTGAACATGACTCTTGAGTTCCAATTACGAGTTTCCAATCACCGTTTCGATATCTGAAAGAAACGTGAAATAATTCAGTTCCTTCTATGGTGTCTGACCTCACTCTGACCATTCGTGTTCCATTATAGTACCGATGGAAGTGTTTATTTCTCTAATGGGCAACGCTTTAGAACTTTTCCCCTTAGAAGAGAATTCGCTGCGATTCTTCAATGCAGATAATCCTTGTAAATTCAATAATAAATCAATTAACAGATTTCCACATTACTTTAATATGTTACCCTACAATATAACCCACATTTCTCTGGCTTTTTGAATTGGAATATGGTTAAGAATCTGAGTAACTAACAGTACCTGCCTTGTAATGTTCCGCAGAGATTAGCTGGAATGTTGGAAGAAGTGGAACCGGATCATGAATTTTCTGAAATCAGAAATAAAAGGTATACTGTAGAAGACACAATTATTCTCTCATTTCTCTAACGATACTCCTGATTTATCTGGTCTTGACTTAAAATAAACCTTAAACATGGTGTAAGCTTACCCTTGTAGAAAAAATTATGAAATATTTGTAACAAGATAAACAATATTTGTTTTTCTGCATTTGTTGTTTAGGGTCAGAGATAAGATTTCGTAATCCTGAGGTTCCACGTCGTGGAGCAAAAGTTTATTATGAAATTTAAATCAATAAAGATTACACAGGACCACAAAAATTAAATCGAAAAGTCCTCCGACCAAACCAAGTGGACTATACGTTTTCGGGTGCGCTGATCACGAATCCGTAACTCCTATGATCCCTACACGTCAGGATCAAGGTCATTGGAAGGTCAACTTTGTTGATTTGAGAGATATCGTCTTTTTGAACTCAGATTCTGAAAGAGCGGGAAATTTCACGTTCGGATGTATTTCCACTCACAAGTCTCAGTGACCTCTAGAGGTCACATGAAAGCCAAAAACGTTCTTTAGAACTTCTGAACCCAGTGGCATGTCGTGATTTGCTCATATCGAGGTAATGATCCTTACAAAATACGTTTTGGGGTGTGCTGATCACGAATCCGTAGCCCCTATGGCCCGTAGTCGTCTGGATCAAGGTCATTTACAGGTCAACGTCGTTAATTTGAGAGATATAATATTTTTTACCTCAGATTATGAAAGGGCGGGAAATTCGAGGTTCGGATATATTTTTACCCATGGGTCCCAGATACCTCTAGAGGTCATTTGAAGGTCAAAAAAATTCTTTAGAATATGAAGGTGAAATCAATTATTCTGAATTCCCTGAAAAGTATGTCTTCATGGTAGTTGGATACAAAAGCAATGACATTCGCACTTGCATCCACATCCAATTGCAGAAACTGCTGCAATTCTGGCCCAATTCTCTTGCAATTTGGCGTGCAGTAAGTGATGACCCTGAAATCTGGTTATTTTATCACTTTTACCCACACCTGTAAGTAACTTTGACAGCTTTTGCAATTCGGCAAGACCGTTTTTATGAAGTCGAACTTATCCGATTCGTCTGTTTCATATCAGCTAACTTCACTGCAGCAATGGAAGCTTGTGGCTTACAATTTCAAGACGGTCATGACGACTTTTTTGCGAAAAAAGACAGTTTACACCCTACAAATTTAGCTGCAATAAGATTTACCTTGAGTTTTTTTTGTGAAGTCTCTAAGTGAACGCGTGAATCTGTCATGACATTCACAAAAAAAAGTAGCTGTACGATGCAGGGATTCGAAACCCCAGTATCGGCGATTGGTCAGGGTGAGCAAGCGGGTCTGAAATCGTCGTCATCATGCGACCGCAGCTTTACATTGGTGGGTAACTTAGCCTCTGTAGAGTCTACTGCTATAAGAATAGAAATGACGCCGTGCAATACGCGTGTTGACAACTTTTGTGTTGTTTGTGGGAAATACGTCATCAGTATTGAAAGAAAACCATTCACAGATAAATTAAAAGAAAATTACAGACATGTCTTCAGTCTAGATACTAGTGGAATGGACAATTTTTGGACTCCGAAAACTATATGTGTAAAATGTAGATTGCAACTTTACTATCAGAAAAAAAGAAGATTTTCCTCAACAATGATTTGGCGAAATCCGACAGATCATAACACGGATAGCTATTTCGGCCTAACTAATACATCTGGGTACAGCCGTAAAAACATATCTCTTATATCTTCTGCATCTGTTCAGTCTGTGACTCCTCCTGTCCTCATCACCATTGACTATGACATGAGAGAAATTGAGATGTCGACTAATGAAGATTCTTCTAATATAGATGCGGAAAATATTGAAATGCAAGTTGAAGATTCAAGAGACGAACATAATAATCACAGTTTTATAGATGAATCGGAAGAAATTGATGATCAACATACGAATTCTAATGTGTTTACTCAAGATGAACTGAGTGACTTGGTTCGAGACGCAGGACTATCGAAA
>JBAGKK010010045.1:0-12119 GCA_037177015.1 Euceroptres primus
CCCTCCTGAACATGCAATGCATTTTAGTGTTAAATAAATAAAATATGGGCAGCACTCCTCTCCACCGTGACCACATGTTCAGGAGTAAGGTTATGTTCGTTGCTACATGAGGAAATGTAGTATTATTCGGTCGCTAGTTTAAAAAAAAAAAACAACATAATTAATTGAGACTAGTCGATCAACACTGTCATTCCACCGACCCACAAAAATTATCACACGCTAGTCAACAAAACAATATCTTCAAAAAAACAATTGTCTAATAATCGTTCAATTTTTGTTTTCAGGGGCAAAGAACTTGTATGTCATCGCAGTTCAGGGAATCAAAGGTCGTTTGAACCGTTTGCCTGCTGCAGGTTCTGGCGACATGATTGTCGCGACTGTTAAAAAAGGAAAGCCGGAACTAAGGAAAAAGGGTAAGAATTTTTTAAAAATACCTACCACGCAAATCAGAATAAGATGATTGTTTTATTTGATTTTTCAATTTGATACGGATTTCTAATTCTAAATTTTGTTTTGCAGTTATGCCAGCGGTAGTGATCCGGCAACGAAAGCCATTCCGCAGGAAGGATGGAGTTTTTATATACTTTGAAGACAATGCAGGAGTGATTGTCAACAATAAGGGTGAAATGAAAGGCTCCGCAATTACGGGACCAGTGGCGAAGGAATGTGCGGATTTGTGGCCCAGGATTGCATCGAATGCCAGCAGTATCTCCTAAAACACCCTGTAAATTTATTATCTTACATAAAATAAAAACCATCGTACGTGGTAAATATTCTCATAAATCATTTTATTTTTAAATGTACGAAACTGTTTAGATCTATCTAGAAAATATCTTCTACATTTATAAATCATTAACTTAGTTTTCCAATCAGGGTAGCGACTTGACCAGGAAAAAACTGGGAAATGACCGGGAATATCAAGAAACCAGGAATTTACTTTTGATCGCAGTAAAATTCAAGTTTTCATTATTTTTATCATTTTTGTCAACTTAGAAAAGTGATTTCTACTTTTACTATAGTCACAGGGCATATGAATGTGTTTATTTAGGTTACGTTCCGATTTCTGCTACCAGGCGCGGTGTTACGAGTGCACTAAATCTACATGGGCGCTGTTATTTAGGTAAATTGAAAAATTGAGTCTTGTGGCCACCCCTTCAAATCAGTTAGAATATTAATAAAGTTGTTAAAAATAAAAAAAAGCAATTTAGAAAAACCAATTCAGAAATAAATTAAAAACCAAAATTTACTTCCTCCGAACTCAACAAAAATTTAGGAATTTGAAGTTGTAAACATTCAAAATGTAACTATTCTGTAAAATGTTCAAAATGGCATTTTAAATTGGAAATAATCGAAATTAAACGATTCTAAACGTCATTTCAAACTGGACACTTTTTAAATTATAATTGTCAAGTTAAATCGGTTTTTACGCTATAATACTTTAATAAATTTTTTAGGATTAATAATTGTCAAATTGTGGTTTATATTTCGAAAAATGTAAAAAAAATGGAACAATGGAAATTGTAAGGCTCAAAATTGAAAATTTAGCATTCCCGAAAATTTTACCGATTCACAATTATTAAACAAATCATTCGTTTTCAATTTCGAAAGTTTAAGTTTTTTAAGTCGTCTAATTATAAATGTACGAATTATCAATTATTTGAAAATTGTAAATAATTCACAAAGTTTCCGAAAATTTCTTCCCAACTCAATAAAAATGTTAAAAATAAATGATGTTCATCTTCCAATTCAGAAAAAAATAAATAAAAAATTGCACACATTGCTCTTAAGAAAAATCTTGACATTAAAGAGTTTTCAACCCTTGAAATCTATTAGAAATCAGGGAAATGTGAGTAGCCGCCAGGGAAAATATAAATGCGTATATGTTAATAATATTTTAAAAGCACTTCAGAATATCAATGCAAATATTTTTTTTTCTTTTTTACCTTGACTCTTTAAAAATTGAACATATTATTAAATCAAAGTTTCCGCGTAAAAACCTTATTAAACGTAAAACCTTATTCGCTTTAATACTTTTCTGTCAGGAAAATGTTAGATAGGGAAATTGAAGAATTCCAATTCGGAAAAAAAATTACACATTGCTCTTGAAAAAAATGTTGACAATATAGAGTTTTCAACCCTTGAAATTGATTCGAATATTAATAAAAAAATTTTAAATGAAAAAATTCTTAATTCAGAAACAGATTATTTAAAATCAATTATTTTCAATTAATTTAAATCGTTTAAAATTAATAAAACAGTAAAGAATAACTTTCACTGTTTTCCGATTTCCAGAAATATTGGAATTACATTGTTTCCTTCAAATAATAAAAATAAAAAATTCTCTTCCATATCAGAAAAAATTGCCCCCTCACATCTTAGAAAAATGTTTAAAACAAATGTAAAAAGTACCCTCTTTTACTTCAGAAAAAAATTATAAACCTAAATTTCCTCCCTTCCTACACAATACAAATTTTGAAAATAATTCCGCGTACATTATTAAAACCTTATTCGCTTTTATAATATTTTTCTGTCAGGGCAATTTGTCTAAAAGTCAGGGAAATGTTAGATAGGGAAATTGAAGAATTCCAATTCAGAAAAAAAATAATTGCACACATTGTTCTTGAAAAAAATGTTGACAATATAGAGTTTTCAACCCTTGAAATCCATTCGAATATTAATAAAAAAATTTTGAAATGAAAAAAAACTCTTAATTCAGAAACAAATTATTTAAAATCAATTATTTTCAATTAATTTAAATCGTTTAAAATTAATAAAACAGTGAAGAATAACTTTCACTGTACTTACTTTCACATACATTATGAGCAAAAGAATTTTTATTTTTTTCCATTATAAGAAAAACATTTTGCAATTTTTTGCTCTGTGTGTCACAGGATGTTTAGAATGAGCGCCATTAATTAAAATAAATCTTTGCATTTTGCGGCAAATATGAATATGTTAAGTTTTAGTTGACCGGGAAAAATCGGGAATTTGAAATTGTCCGCAGAATCGCCTCCCTGCCAATGGTTTACATTAAATTTGTATTTGAAAGTGAATTTTAAACAGTTGGAAGGAATAAAAACAAAATTTTCTTTATTTGGGGCAAAATGTTTATTAAATTAACAACTATGCAGTCACATTGTGCAGTGTTATATTTTTAAACACGACATAGTAAACATCGCATTGCCATTAGCAAAATAACAATGTTTATTGTATAAAAATATAAGAAGTGATTCTCTAAAGTAAAATAAAGATTAACCCTCAGAGGCACAACTCCTGTTTAAACGCAGTCACCACTTATAAAAATTCTATACAAGTAAAACTGATCGCAGGGCACGTTTTGAGCAACAATTCTACCACAATTTTTTAATACATATGTATTCCTTGTATGGATCTTAAAATTCTTCGATATTGCCCTAAAACTCGTAATTTAAGTAAAATATAATAATATCCGCACATAAAAGTAGTGGTAAATTAAAGTACTACGCCCCACAATTTTCAATACAAAAATTAAAAACATGCTCGAGAAAGTTAACTTTCTCGAGAACTTAGACCCTCATCAGAAAAAATTACCTACTGCAGTTTCTAATTGCTTTTCTCGCTAAAACTATCGCAGTAAATAATATAAAAAATCGAAGGTGATGTAGAGTATCAAAAATTCCCTTTCGTTCCTGCGAGGGTTAAATTAACTTCCTAACTATACGAGTGACATAAATAAGATATCGCCGATTTACAAATAGATTAATAGATACACGGAGATCCGACGATTTTAACAGTATTGGCTATTCGCAAATAATATGATTCACGTCGTAAGATCCATGTCTATTTTAAAAACGGATATAAATTACTTAATCTATTTGCAAATATATATTATAAAAAATCGTGAGTTGAAATTACTTACTTACAACTTAAAAAGATCGCGTAGGCCGCCAATATAATCATTTTCATTATTGATCTAAATCACAATCTTCGATCTCTTCTTTTGCTAAACCATCCAAATCGTGAGAATTCTTCACAGGTGAAAGTGTGAGTGATTTGTTGTGAATATCTACTCCTAAAGTTATTTTTAGCAATCTTAGAACTCCTATCTTGTCCCCTCCCTCGTTTTCTGTTTGAAAAAATATTTAATTAGGCAAACATCTCGATGACGGGTAAAGGTAGAAATAACCAATAAAAAAATTGACCTTCGTTACCAGTAATTTGTTGCTCTAAATCTAATTTTTCCTGAGCTACTTGGTACATTCCTTCCTCGATTGTTCCTTCACTCAGAAATCTGATGATCCTTACGGGTCTGAAAATTGAATTAAGTTTCAATAATTATGATATTTAAATTACATTTCGTAAATTAATGTTATACGTTTAGTCTCGACCTTAATTTCGTAAATTAAATTAAAGTGCATTACTTTTTTTGCCCGACTCGATGGCAACGATCCTCCGCCTGTTTATCGTTGTATGGATTAAAATCGATATCATGAATGATAACAGTATCCGCTGCAGTCAAATTAATGCCCAATCCGCCAGCTCTTGTTGAAAGTAAAAAGATGAATATCGATTCGTCGTGAGTGAACTCGTCTATCATTTCCTGTCGATCAGTCACTGGTGTCTGGCCATCCAACCTGAGTTTATAAAAGAATCCAATTAATACCTAAGAAATTGTAAAATTCCAGTTTCTTATTTTATAAAATCCGAATTACTCTCTACCTGTAAAATCTATGATTCCTAAGTGTTAAGTACTCTTCTAAAATATCTAAAACCATTGTAAATTGGCTAAAAATTAGAATTCGGTGTCCCTCCTCCTTGAACTTTGGTAGAAGCTCGTCGAGTTTCTTCAGCTTTCCAGATTCGGGAATCATATCGAGAGGCAAACCGAAGCCTGCGAGACTTTTGTACGTTCGAGAAAGTTGATTAATCTGATAATCCGACATCCACAACAAATCTTCGAAAACGTAGTCTGAATTTTTTTGCTTATGACCTGGTTCTTTCGCCAATCTTTTTGAAATTACCTAAAATAAAATTAATAGTATTAATTTAAAGCGTAAGAAAGATCGAAGATTTAATTTAAAGCAAAAGAAAGATCGAAGATTTAATTTAAAGCGTACGAAAGATCAAAGATTTAATTTAAAGCGTAAGAAAGATCGAAGATTTAGAGTATTATAAAAATACAAACCTTGAGTTTGTCTTCGGTATAATAAGCTCTGAACAGAAGAGGATGATTCGCGAGTTTCCTTAACTGCATCATCATCCCAATACCGTTGATTTCGTTATTTTCATTGGCTTCGTTCGAAAATTGGCTTATCAAATTCATGTACATCTCTTTTTGTTTTTCTATCATCGGACACTTGATCACTTCTTCGCTTTTTTCGGGCAGATCGCGCAAGACTTCGGTTTTAAGACGACGAAGAATGAAGGGTTTCATTATCTGTTTTGCGTTTTTCACCTGTTCTTGCTCGAAGAGAGGTTTGTCTCTGTTATCCTTCGTGGCTGACGATTTCTACAAAAATTAATTCTGTAATTTGGAATCGAAGGCTGTTAATTCAAAGACATTTTGATCAAAAAACTTACTGGATTTTTGGAGAACAAGCTTTTGAGATCAGCTTGTTTTCCCGCAAACATCGACGGCATCACGAATATCAGAAGAGAAATTAATTCCAGCAAATTGTTCTGCAAAGGTGTTCCAGTCAAAAGAATCCGATGTTTCGCCTGAATCAAAAGGAACAATTTAAAATTCATAAAATGTTGAAATTTTTTCTCTTCTCAAGGAATAACCTACATTGACTTTTACGAGATTCTCATAACGAATAGTGCTCATATTTTTAAGCATGTGCGCCTCATCGAAGATGCCATACTGAATGGGCATAACTCGAAATAATCTTCTTTCCTCCGGAGTGCTACTAATAAGATTGTATGTCGTTAAAATAATATCCACGTCATCCAAATCGCCATTGCGCCAACCCATTCTCATTTCTCTTCGCTCTTCCTGCGAGCCGTAGTATTTCACGACTTTTAAATCCGGAGACCATCGCTCCAATTCGTTGCTCCAATTCTCTGCGAAAAATAGAAACATTTAAAAACCTTCAATCGCCAATTTTGGGGTATCATACCACAGTTTTCCTATTTATTTTGATAGAATTCATTTACCTATAGTTGAGCTCGGAACAACGATTAAATGCGGCCCGTCATTTTCATCATGAAGTCCATTTTCCTTGAGATAGGTGAGAAAAGCGATGACCTGAATTGTCTTTCCGAGGCCCATTTCATCTGCTAATATTCCGTTTACGCTGTGGGCATGCATAACGGCCAGCCAGTTTAATCCGACCATTTGATAAGAAGCCAATTTCAAATCATCAGGAATTCCATTCGGCTGTTGAGTTATTGCAGAAGCTCCTGCAGACACCGCTTTTTCCATCGTGGAAGAAAGTCGTAGGCATTTCTTCATGAGAGTCTCCACAACGCTTCTTGTTGCCAGCAACACCTGGAGAATTACAAGATCAGACAATAATAAAATACTTGATCAGGGTGTCTAGCGTTTCTCCTTTAAAAAAATCCAGGACTTTTCAAGGTTTCCTAGGTAAAAAATACATTTTTCCAGGTACCGTTTTTTAATTATTACCATAATCTTTCATGGAAAAAATCTTTCTTTCTTGAACCTGTACGATAGATATAATTTATGCAACTAAATGAACCATATAAAATGTATATTATATGATTTATGAAATTCTTGAGTTTAGATAACAGTATTTATCTGCATAAGCTCAAAAAACTATTTTTTCAGGAAATACTCTCTAAGAAGAGTTAGTATTTTCTACTAATAAGTCGTTTATCAATTGCTTTAGTAAGCGTTTCTACAAATCTTTAATAAAAAATTATTATTTTTCAGTAAAAAACTACAAATTCATTTAGTAAGTAAATATTCACTAAGTGAATATGTAGCTTTCTACAAAAATTTTACAAAAGCAATTGATAAGCGACATCTCCTGATTTCATTCCGGGTTGATACAAAATTCCAATTTCGAAATTCCCTAACTTTCCCTGGCCAATTTTTCCTTTTCCGTTACCGTTATCTGGCGTTATAATTAAAATTATAATTATATAATACAGGGATCACAGTGGTTCAACAGTTCAATTTTAGGGAAAATAGGGGATTTCTTTTTCGAAAAAGGGGATTTTTAAAAAAGGAAGTTTTTTTCTTTTAAAAATACCAAGAAAGCTACAATTCTCCAGAATCTTAAAAAATCTTAGATTCCTGTCCAGAATCTAATATAACACTCCTCAAATTTCTAAACTTTCAGAATCTTTCGGATGCTCTATAATTTTCTAAAATCCTTCACGAATTTTGGACTTTTCAACCAACTTTTAAAATCTTCTAGAATATTTTTTAGTTTTCCATCAACATGTAGATTCATTTAATCTTTTAACATTCCAAAAAATTCTCTACAATCTAGATTTCAGAGTGTTTTAGAATCTCCCAGAGACTTCCTGGTTCTTCCAAAATCTTCCATAGAGTTCCAACATCTTTCATAGAGTTCCAAAATATTCCATAGAGTTCTAAAATCTTCTAGTCTCTTACAGAGTTTTTTTTTTGAAGATTGAAAAAATCTACAGAATTTTAGAAAGATTCTAGAAATAGTCTAGAAAATTCTTCAAGATGATGTTTTTTAAAGGGTTCTAAAAGATTCTGCAGAATTCTGAAAATTCTAATACACTTCAGAATAATGTGCTTGTAGTTCTGAACGTTTATATGAACGAAATTTTGATTTCATTTCATTTTAAACTCAAATTCGTTCTAAAATATTGGTTTATTAATATAGAAACTAATGTAATGATAAAGAAGCTAAATATTTCTCTTTATTTTCTAGATTGAACGATATTTCAAGATAAATTAGAGTTAAGAAAAAAAGTTCGTTCATTTTAACGTTCAAAACTTCAGATACATTTCAGAATATTCTTGACGATTCAAGAAGATTTTAGAAACTCATTAAACAGTTCAGAAGATTTTAGAAGATTCTGGAACATACTAGTATATTTTATAGAATATTAAAGAATTTTTCAGAATTCTTTAAGATTGTATTAATAATTCTTTAAGATTGTATAAGATTATTATAGACAAATTAAATTATTTATTTACAATCCAGAAGCTTCTGAAAGAGATTATGGAAGAATCCTGAAGAATCTAAATGATTGTGGATTTTAAAACAGCCTGGAAAATTTTAGAGAATTTTTACAGATTTCAGATAATTTTTGAAGATTCTAAAGAATTTGAGAGAATTTCAGCAATCTTTTGTAGACTTTGGAGGATTGTAAAAGATTCTGTAAAAATTCTAGAAGGTCACGGAAGTATTCAGAAAATTTTAGTAGATTCTGGAAGAGTCTAGTATATGTTGTAGAATATTGAACAATTTGGGTATATTATTTTATAAGATTATTGTAAGAGAACCCAGAAAATTCTAGAAAAGTCTCAAATATTTTGGAGAATTTTTAAGGATTTTAAATCAATTTTAAAGCTTTTGGAGAACTTTAGGAGATTTTAAGACTTTCGATTTTGAAAATTTGGAAATTATGGGATATTTAAGAAATCATTAAAAGAGTTTTTGAATGTCACAAGCTTCTATTTCTCATAATTCTTGGAAAATTATTTGGAACTTTGAATATAAAAAGGGAAAAAAGGAATAAAATGATAAAAAAGCGATTTTAGGTTTGCAAAATAAAAGGGGAAAAGAGGAAAATAGGGGAACAAGGGACTGACAGATCCCTGATTTTGTAATATTATAATTATAGAATTATTCAGAGTTTGGCATCCAATTATTCAAACAATTGTTAAATTATAATTATAACTACATATTGAGATATAATTATAATTTGCTGAATCAAAAAAATTCCCTGACTCTTTGAAAGTTTTCGCTGACTTTCCCTGATTTCCCCTGACCATTTTTAAATTCCCTGACTTTCCAGGATTCCCTGACTTTCCAGAATTCTCTGACCTGATGTAGCAAGCCTGTCATTTGAAGAAAACTACTCATTCAAATTTAAAGTGAAAAGAATTCCAGGAGTAAATTCAAGGACTTTTCCAGTCCTGCAGGTAAAAAATAAATTTTTCCAGTTATCATTTTTAATTATTACCATAAACTTTTATGGAAAATATCTTTCTTTCTTGAACCTGTACGATAGAAATAATTTACACAACTAAATGAACCATATAAAATGTATATTATACGATTGATGAAATTCTTGAGTTTAGCTAACTGCATTTATCTGTATAAGTTCAAAAAACTATTTTTTAAGGAAATACTTTCTAAGAAGAATTAGTAGTTTTCTACTAATAAGTCGTTTGTAAAATGCTTTAGTAAGTGTTTACTAATCTTTAATAAAAAATTACTATTTTTCTGTAAAAAACTACAAATTCATTTAGTAAATTAACTAAATGAATTTATTAGTAACCCTTAATAAGTGAATATGTAGTTTTCTACAAAAATCTTACTAAAGCAATTGACAAAAGACTTCTTTTGATTTCATTCCGTGTTGCTACAAAATTTCCTGACTTTCCCTGACCAATTTTTTATTTTCCCTTATCGCTATCTGCCGTTATGATTAAAAGTATAATTATAAAATACAGGGATCACAGTGGTACAGCAGTTCAATTTTAGGGAAAATAGGGGATTTCTTTTTCAAAAAAGGGAATTTTAAAAAAAGGAGGAAAGTTTTTTCCTTTTAAAAATATCAAGGAAGTTACAATTCTCCAGAATCTTAAAAAATCCTAAAAAATCTTAGTTTCCTGTCCAGAATCTAATAAAACACTCCTCAAATTTCTAAACTTTCTGAATCTTTCGAATGCTCTATAATTTTCTAAAATCCTTCATGAATTTTGGACTTTTCAACCAACTTTTACAATCTTGTAGAATATTTTTAGTTTTCCATAAATTTGTAGATTCATTTAATCTTTTAAAATTCCAAAAAATTCTCTACAATTTATATTTTAGAGTGTTTTAGTATCTCCCAGATTTCCTGATTCTTCCAAAATCTTCCATAGAGTTCTAAAATCTTCTAGTCTCTTCCACACTTTTTTTTGAAGACTTGAAAAGTCTAAAAAATTTTAGGAAGATTCTGAAAACAGTCTAGTAGATTCTTCAAGATTATTAGTTTTTTGAAGACTAAAGTCTTTTTAAAATATTCTTTAAAACCCTGGAAATTCTAATAGAATTCTGGAAATTCTAATAGAATTCTAGAAATTCTAATACACTTCAGAATAATTTGTTTGAAGTTCTGAATGTCCAAGTAAACGAAATTTTGATTTGATTTCATTTTAAAGTGAAATTCGTTCTAAAATATTGCTTTATTAATATAGAAATTAATATAATGATAAAGAAGCTCATGATATTTCTCTTTATTTTCTAGATTGAACGATATTTCAAGGTAAATTTTAGTTAAGAAAAAAAGTTCGTTCACTTAAACGTTCAAAACTTCAGGTACATTTCAGAATATTCTTGTCGATTCTAGAAGGTTCTAGATTATGGGAGAGTTCAGAAGATTTTAGATGATTTTAAAAGATACTGGAACATACTAGTATATTTTGTAGAATATTAAAGAAGTTTTCAGAATTCTTTAAGATTGTATAAGATTATTATAGATAAATAAAATTAATTATTTTTAGACGATTTTAGAAGATTCTGGAACATACTAGTATATTTTGTAGAATATTAAAGAATTTTTCAGAATTCTTTAAGATTGTATTAAGAATTCTTCAAGATTGTTTAGGATTATTATAGATAAATAACATTATTTATTTAGAATCCAGAAGGCTCTAAAAGATTATGGAAAATCCATAAGAATCTAAATAATTGTAGATTTTAAAACAGTCTAGAATATTTTGGAGAATTTGCACAGATTTCAGATAAATTTTGAAGATTCTAAAGAATTTGAGAAAATTTCGATAACTTTTGTAGACTTTGAACGATTATAAAAGATTTTTTATAGAAAATTCTAGAAGGTTACGGAAGTATTCAGAAAATTTTAGAAGATTCTGTAAAAGTCTAATATATGTTGTAGAATATTGAAAAATTTTGGGATATTATTTTATAAGATTACTGTAGGAGAACCCAGACGATTCTAGAAGTCTCAAATATTTTGGAGAATTTTCAAGGATTTTAAATAAATTTTAAAAATTCTGGAGGAGTTTAAGAGGTTTTAA
This sequence comes from Euceroptres primus, assembly GCA_037177015.1. Lineage (NCBI taxonomy): Eukaryota > Metazoa > Arthropoda > Insecta > Hymenoptera > Figitidae > Euceroptres > Euceroptres primus. The sequence continues at coordinate 11,180 of JBAGKK010010045.1, forward strand.
GAGACTTTCGTAGATTTTGAAAATTATAGGATATTTAAGAAAATATTAAAAGTGTTTTTGAATGTCACAAGTTTCTATTTCTCATAATTCTTGGAAAATTATTCGGAAATTTGAATATCAAAAGGGAAAAAAGGGAGAAGAAGGAATGAAACTATAAAAAAAGTGATTTTAGGAGATTTGCAGAATAAAAGGGGAACAGGGGATTGACTGTGATTTCTGATTTTGTAATATTATAATTATATAATTATAACAATTGTTAAATTATAATTATAACTATTGAGATATAATTATAATTTGTTGAATAAAAAAATTCTCTAACTCTTTAAAAGTTTTCCCTGACTTACCCTGACCATTCTTAAATTCCCTGACTTTCCCTGACCATTCTTAAATTCCCTAACTTTTCAGAATTCTCTAACCTGATGTAGCAAGCCTGTCATTTGAAGAAAACTACTCATGCAAATTTAGAGTGATAGGAATTCCAGGACTATGAGTGAAATTCAAGGACTTTTCCAGGTTTTTTCAGGTAAAAAAAATTCCAGCACTTTTCCAGGTTTTCAAGGATTTTCAGGACGCTAGACACCATAACTTAATGTCTCTCAATTTCAATACCTGCGCCGAATTTAAGAGTTCAGTGTCTAAGTATTTGTTATGCTGGAACTTCTGAACAATATCTCGCCAGCTGGTGAAAGGTCTAGCAGCTATGATTGCGTTTACTTTCTTCTGAGTGCACTGATTCATTAGCAGAAGTTCCGAAGGCATGGCACTCTGCATGAATTCTAATACTGAAGTCTTATCACTGGTTAAGTCGTTCAATACTTCGACGTCCGAATCATCATCGCTGAAAACAAATTCGATTATTATTCTATTGAATTGTGACATGTTGGAAGACATGTCGTATTTTTCATTGACCCTCTATATGAAATCGTTGATAATATTTCAT
>JBAGKK010010056.1:0-31002 GCA_037177015.1 Euceroptres primus
ATAGGATTTACGTCCTTTAAGGATGAAAATATTAAACATTGGTTGCTTACAAATAGAAAAATATGATTGTAGAAATATTTTGACTAAATGCGATTTGATAAACAAACTAGAGACAGCTATTATTTGATTCAATCAGATCGAAAAAAACGAGAATTTGGATTTATCGGGAAAACTCCGGGAATTTTATGTCAGACCAGGATTTTTTAAAATTAATGGTAAAATATACTCATTTCCACTTTCAGGGTTAGTACTGGTCAGAGAATTTAGGAAAGTCAGAGACCTAAAAAAGGATCAAGGAAAGTCAGGAAAAAACTGAAAAGAGTCCGGGAATTTTTTTATTCAAAAAATTATAATTATAACTCAACCGTTACAATTATAGACATATAAACTTATAATATTACATTATAATTTTCTACAATTATAATTATAACAACACATAACGGTAAACGAAAATTAAAAATAGGTCATGGAAAAGTCAGGAAATTTTGAAAAAAGAAGTAACCAAAGATCTCAATTAGAGATTTCTGAATAATTAAAACTTTCCCTCTTTCTTTATGGCGGGTATTTGATACGTGTCTCTTTGTCACAAATTTGTGTTTGCTGGATAACGGGATCAATTAAAAATAGCAGCAATCTTAGAAAAAAGCAACAGCGACTACAAAAAAACCTAAAAGTGGAAATTTGACGTTTTTGCCATCGTCGTATTTTTTTGAGTTAAATAATATTTAAATTTATTTTGCCGACCAGCAAACCTTGGTTTGTAACAAGTTGACTCTTATCAAACATCCGGAGTAAAGAAAATGGGAAATTTTTAATTATTGAGAAAGACATGATTTATTTCATATCGACGTCTCCATTCAATATAATGCTATTTGCGTTTGGCGCCGTGTATAAGACTGTTGTGTATAAGCAGAAAAGATGGACTTACACAGCGCGCCAAATGCAAATAGCATTATATTGAATAGAGGTATATGATATATGAAATAAATCAGGGTTTTCTCAATAATTAAAAATTTCCTTTCTTCTTTACTCCGGATGTTTGATAAAAGTCAACTTGTTACTAATCAACGATTTTTGATCAACTACAAATCTACGTTTGCCGGTCCGCACAATTAATTAAAAATATCAGTTAACTTAGGAGAATGCAACAACGACAGAAAAAATGCCAAATTTTCATTTTTTGGTAAAAGCAGCCCATGAAATCAATCTGGGTCTTCTCAATAATTAAAAAATTCTAATTTTCTTCGTGAGGAATGTTTGCTTAGAGTCTTCTTGTTACAAAAAAAAAAACCTTTGCTGGCCAGAGTACCAATTAAAAATACCAGTAAACCTGGAAAAAAATAACAAGTATAGCAAAAATGCAAATTTTTCACTTTTTGGAAATCGTGATCATTGCAATAAAATCAGGGGTTTCTCAATAATTAAAAATTTATCCCGTTCTTTGCTCCGGTAGTTTGATAAGCGTCTCTTTGTTGCAAAAAAACCATTGACCGCCAGCAAGATCATTTAAAAATGTCACGAAACTTAGAAAAAAGCAATAAGTATAACAAAAATGGCCAATTTCCACTTTTTGGAAAAAGTGGTCATTGAAATAAAATCAGGGCTTTCTCAATAATTAAAAATTTACTCTGTTCTTTTTTTCGGATGTTTGATAAGCGTCTCCTTGTTACAAAAAAACGTTTGCTGGCCAGCAGGATCAATTAAAAATACCAGCAATCTTAAAAAAAGGAACAACGATTGCAAAAATGCCAAATTTCCACTTTTTCGAAAAATTGTCCAATGAAATGAACCAAGGTTTTCTCAATACTTAAAAATTTCCCCGTTTCTTTGCTCCCGATGTTTGCTAAGAGTCTACTTGTTAGAAATCAATGTTTGCGGATCCGCAAAATAATTTAAAAATATCAGTTAACTCAAGAAAATGCAGCAATGATAGAAAAAATGCCAAATTTCACTTTTTAGAAAAAGTGGCCCATGAAATCAATAAGGGCTTTCTCAATAATTAAAAATTTCCCCCTTTCTTTATTCTAGATGTTTGATAAGAGTCAACTTGTTACAAGTGAACGTTTGCTGGTCGGCAATATCAATTAAAAATATTATTTAACTCAGAAAAAAGCAACAACGATGGCAGAAATGCCAAATTTCCACTTTTTGGAAACAGTGGTCATTGAAATAAAATCAGGACTTTCTTAATAATTAAAAATTTTCACTTTTTTTCGTGAGGGATGTTTGCTTAGAGTCTTTTTGTTATAAAAAAATCTTTTCTGATCAACAGGAGCAATTAAAAATACCAGTAAACCTGGAAAAAAGAGCCAAGTATAGGAAAAATGCCAATTTTTCACTTTTTGGAAAAAGTGGTCATTGAAATAAAATCAGGGCTTTCTTAATATTTAAAAATTTACCCCGTTCTTTGCTCCGGATGTTTGATGAGCGTCTCTTTGTTACAAAAAAACCTTTGCCGGCCAGCAAGATCAATTAAAAATGTCAGTAAATTTAGAAAAAAGCAAAAAGTAGAGGAAAAATGTCAATTTTCTACTTTTTGGAAAAAGTGGTCATTGAAATAAAATCGGAGCCTCAATAATTAAAATTTTTCTCTTTTCTTTGAGGAGAATGTTTGCTTAGAGTCTCATTGTTACAAAAAAGCCTTTGCCGGTCTGCAGGATTATTTTTTAGTATAGCAAAAATGCCAATTCTCCACTTTTTGGAAAAAGTGGTCATTGAAATAAAATCATGGCTTTCTCCATAATTAAAAAATTCCACTTTTCTTTGCTGGGGATGTTTACTTAAAGTCTCCTTGTTGAAAAAAAAAACGTTTGCTGTCCAGAAGGATCAATTCATAAAACCAGTAAACCTGGAAAAAAGCAACAACGATTGCAAAAATGCCAAATTTCCACTTTTTTGAAAAAGTGGCCATTGAAATAAAATCAGGGTTTTCTCAAGAATTAAAAATTTTCCCTATTCTTTCTGGTGGATGTTTGATACAAGTCTCCTTTTTACAAAAAACATTTGCCGGCCAAAAGGACCAATTAAAAATACCAGTAAACCTGGGAAAAAGCAACAGCGATTGTAAATATGCCAATTTTCCACTTTTTGGAAAAAGTGGTTATAGAGATAAAATCGGGGCTTTCTCAGATATAAAAACATTTTCCCTTTTCTTTGTGGGGAGCGTTTGCTCAGAGTCTCCTTGTTACAAAAAAATCTTTGCTGGACAGCAGAATGAATTAAAAATACCAGTAATTTTAGAAAAAAAGCAACTACGATTGCAATCATGGCAAATTTTTACTTTTTGAAAAAAGCGGCCAACGAAATAAATCAGAGCTTTCCTAATAATGAAAAAATTCCCCTTTTCTTTGAGAGGCATGTTTGCTTGGGGTCTCCTTATTACAAATTTATGTTTGCTGGATAGCAGGATCAATTAAAAATACCAGTAATCTTTGAAGAAACAGGGTTGATACAGCTTAGGAGATGCTGAAAAGTCAGGCAATTTGAAGATGGTCAGGGAAAGTCAGAGAATGCCTGGAAAGAGTCAGGAAATTTTTTTTATTTTACAAATTATAATTATAACTCAACCATTATAATTACAATTCAGCAATTATAATTGTCTAATTATAATGTTACAAAATTATATTATTATATATTTATAATTATAGCGGCAGAAAACGGGCAGGGAAAATGAAAAATAGGCCTGGCAAAAGTCAGGGAATTTTGAAATTGGAATTTTATATCAACCCTGACTTGATTTACTGTGGGGAAAGGGGAAAAGGGGGAAAATGAGTTATTAAAATAAAAATGAATATTAATTTTTTTTGCAGAAATGTAAAAAAGTGTAAAATTTCATGTTTGAGATAGGAAAAAAATGTTAATGTGTTTATTTCGTGAGGAACTATGAGTTATCAAGGAATAACTGTAAATAAATATGTAAAATTAGTCAGGAAAATAGAAAATTTAGTCTGAAAAAAACCTGTAGAAACCCGGTATTTTCAAATTTCCTGATCGCTAGATATCCTATGAATTCAAGTTTTAAAAAATGTGTTTCTAACTAAATTTGTTTGCTCATAGGACTGAAGGACAGGCAGGAGGGTACAGAGAATCTCTGGGGACCGATCCAGAAGAGGCTATGCTGCCATCGCTCCGACGGGGGAATCCGCGACGGTGAGTGCGTTTTTTGTTACAAACAGCAAAGTGACACCACTGATCTAAATTACAATTTAGAACAGTGTATTTTCGCCATATTTTCAAATGTTTATGTTTATGCTTTTCCTGGTTTTACATGATTTTCTAGTTTTTATTAGTCTTTTAAATGTTGTTATTTTTGTCACTAAAAGCCATAATTAAATACAAATTTTTACTTATACTAAATATGTTAATTTTTGAACTTCGAAAAAAGTTTTAATGATCCAAGAAAAGGAGTTTATGTATCAAAAGATTCTAATTTATCGTGCTTTGTTAAGAATGGCTTCTGTTTACATTGTTAATAAATGTGATATTTTTGACAATAATATTCATTATTTATATACAATGAATCCTTTGATGCAATGAAAACCCGCGAGATTTATATTTTTTCGAGAACTTTTTCTGTTTAATTCTTCATGTTCTTGAAATTCATATCTTACAGCAAATTTAACTCTTTGTGAAAACTTAATTCTATTTTTTATTGAATTTTTATTTTGTTTATAAATTTTTTTATTCTTTGTAAATAAATTTTAATTTATTGTTTATAAATTTGATTAAATATTAATTTTTAGCATATAAAGTGAATTTTTCGAGGGGTTAACCACTACTAGAATATCGAAACATGATTCATTTAGACTCAGAGATTTCGAAGTAAATTATAAAAATGGAAACTTTATTTTGCCTATCTTAGTAATTATCTACTTTAACTAAATTCTAATCGTAAATAAAAAAACTAATACCTATTTTGTTTTTCATTTTGGTTATTGCTTAATTTATATAAGAATAGATTTTTTTCTTTGCAAAGAGTGCATCGAAGGGCTTGCAACATGAAAGGATTACGTACGATTTTATAATCACTGCCATGCAAATTATTTTTTATACATTAGTAAAATGATAATTAATGATTGTATGGAAAATTATAAATCAGCGAATCCATGATGTATTGCCTGAAGACAAACTCTCATCTCTTGTAGACAATATTCGGAAAGAGTTTGTTATTTCTTTAGCTTTTTTGTCTAAGGGCTTGCAATGAAGGATTACTTACGATTCTATAATCATTGTCATGCAAGTTATTTTTTATATATTAGTAAAATAGTAATTAATGATTGTATGGCAAATTATAAATCCACGAATCCATGATGTACATATTTCCAGAAGACTTGATCATATTAAGTAAGGGTTTCTCATTTCTGTTATCGTAGAGCTTGCATCGGAAGGATTACAAATTACTATTCTATTTATGCTATACAAATTATTTTTCATACATTAGTAGAATGGTGATTAATGATTGTGTGGCGAATTGTGAATTGGAAAATCCATGATGTAGTTTTTTCTAAATATCTAACTTTGGTTTTAAATTGTTCAATTCAGAATTTTTTTTTCCACTTGATCATTCATTAGATTTCATTGAAATTATTTAGCTGTAGCTACATGAAAATTGCAAATGGTCAAACTTCTTGAAATTCCCTTATTTAAAAAAAGCAATTTAATATTTTAATTAAAGAAAATTTTCTGGAATTCTTATTGACTGTTAGCGAAATTACTATTTACTAATCTCAAACAAGATTTTATTTCAGCTTTTTGAGTTCAGGTGTCGGATGCGTCCCGGGACGTGATCCCTAGTGTAGGATTTTGCACCTGGGCGGTATGTGTGAGAACCGTGGAGTGCGTGTGTTGGTGAGAATGGAATTTTATTTTTAAAATTAAATATAGCTATAGGTAGTTAGGCAGATAGCATATTTCTTGGTGTGAAAGATTTTATTATTAGTACCGGGATAAAATATACATATTAATTGCGTGCGTTGAATATTTTACCCCGCATTATTATCAGAAGTGCAGTACAAAAATGTAAAAGCACATCTGATAGTAAAGCGCTTTGTATTTTACTGCGTGAAATTATTTTAAATGATTTTACAATAATTTCAAAAATATTTTCGTCACTATGTTGTTTGACCGATTTCTAACTTCAATTGTTGTATTATGCATTTGATTTATTCTGTTTATTATTGCTTTCTCATAAACGAATGAAATTTTTATTCTTCTAGCATGTATGTTTGTATTTTATTCATGCTTTTCTGTTTCAGATTTTTTATTTGTAATGGTATCCGTATCGTTTGTAAACTTAAAATAATGGATGCAATATCGGTGTACTTGCATTTTCAGAAGTCACTTATTTTCATTTGATTTGTACATAACTTCATGAAGATCAAGTGAAAAGAAAGTGAATTCTGAAAATGCAAGAGCGCCGTTATTGCACTCAACCGTTCAATTTTGATTCAATTTTTATTCAATTGTGAATTTCTGTTGCAGGTGAGAGACTCGCAAAATATCAAATTCAGTTACCTTAAATGTGTTGCAATTTTTTGTTGACTTAGTCCTTTGTGGGAGTCAGAAGGCATCATAAGTCAAAAAATGTTATTAGCTTAATTTTTTCACTTTAAAATATTATTCCTGATCTATTAAAAATATTTGGGCAGATTGCATAAGGGTTTTTTTGAATGAGTTTGAAAAGTTTCCTTCATAAACTATCCCTTAATTTTTTATTCGTTTTTGAATTTCACGGGGATAAATCGTAGAGGAAGAATAATTTTTTTGACTTTAGGAGTATTATTATGATAGAAGTTTAGGCTTCAGAAGTTAAGATGATTGCCCCTGTAACAGAGGAAGAAATCCACCCCTGTTCCCTCTGTCCTAGAAGGTAAGCACATTATGAAAATATTTCTTAAGTAAAACTTTATTCTGTTTATAAAGGAACAAGGCCTGAACTGCCAGGATGTGTAGCGACCTTAAAAATCTGGAATTCAACTCGATTTTTTTTTTATTTATAACCTTGAAAATCTGTAAAAGACCTTATCAAGGTTCTCCCTAATAGAGAACGCATCAAATCCAGAAGTACAATTTTTGATCCTAAGTTGGATCAAAACGTTACAAAAAATTAAAAACGACATTATTACTACATAGACATATCTATGTAGTGGTTATATAGTTGTCAATTGTTTGTAACGTTTTGATATTTTTGGATTTAGTGTGGTGTTATAAAGAACGCCAAAAAACTCATATATTTTTAAAAATATTTGATTCATTAATTTTTAATTAATTTTATAATATCAAAAGTACTTGATGACATTATTTTATTTTTCTATAATTCGCGAAAAAGTGCCAGTTTTTCCACCTGTTTTTGGTGTAGAAAGTGACCGACATTTATTGTAAAGGGGCATGTTATCTGTATAGTTGGTTATGATAAAAAAAATGTTATGAAAAGAAGTTATGTCACCCTGGAAGAAATTCCTGCAAAATCGTAAACCAACTTTACTTAGTTGGAGAATATGGTTAATCAAACTGCTTTTTTATTGATGGGTAACAATTCTTAAGTAGGTGGACTAATTAAACCATTTGAGTTAACTAAGGAGAATACAGTGGGGCCTTACAGAACTAAGAATGAGTAGGTGGAATAACTTTAATATCTTGGAATGACTTGTAGCTGCTTTTCCTAAGACCACAATGTATTCCTTAGTTGACTGTAAATTGTTCAAGTAGTCAAGCTAAGAAAGCATTTACATAGTTACCCACAAATAAGAAAGCAGTTGGATTTACTATTTTTTCCAACTAAGCAAACTTAGTTGTCAACTTACCATGAATTTTTTTTCAGTGCGGCAAATTTAATTTTGAGGGGATGTGATGCTTATTATTGCTTACGATAAGAGCGAATCCTTTTTTTCTCGATATTATGCCAGCAATAATAAATCATTTTCGATGGAACTCTGGAAAGTGGTAAAGAACGTGAAAACGGATGTAGAGAGTTTATCGTTGGTTCGGACAATGAAAAAAGTATATTTCTGTTTTATTGATTCATATACTTCTAAAATTATTCAAACCAAAAATAAAATATCCACCTTCTTTTCACGTCCTTTATCAGTTCCCCGATTTAGGCGAATAATATTTATTATTACGGACACTAACATCGGGAAACTGAATTGCTCATAACTCAAACAAAGGATATTATATAACTAATATACTTATTTACTTATATAATACAAAATATGAATTATATTTTTTATTGATTTCTCATCCACAATAATAAATATTTTTCGCAAAAACTGTAAGAACATTGTAATTGTAAAGAACATGGTAACGGATGTTTGGAGAGCAGAATTTCTTTGAAAAATTAAAAAAATTGTGAGGTCGGTAAAGCAGAAATTACATTTCTTTCATTTTGGAAACAAAATAATAGTTTCCACACGTCTGTTTTCATGTTCTTTCCACTAAAAATAAAGTATCCACGTTCTTCACCAGTTCTAAAATATCAACGAATAATATTTATTATTACGGACTCTAAAATCGGGAAACTGAATAGCTCATAGCATAAGCAATCATAAGTATCATCGTCGAATTTATGTTCCCCATATCATTCATTGAATAATTAATATGTAACTAATATACTTATTTACTTATATAATAGAAATAAATACACTGTAATCAGTTACATATACGCGAAGGTAAAAAGTTTAATTATGGACAATTAAAAATCTAAACTTGCACACGTGATACTTGGGTACTTGAGGAACTGATAGCAAAAGTGGAGTGAAGAGTCGTTAGAGTAAAAATAAGTTAAGAAAGTTGCGGGCAAAAAAAAGTTAAAAAGAAATGAGAATAACGAGGATTGTACAATATATTATAGTAACACATATAATCTATACAATAACTCTTCCATTTTTTTGACTATTTTATGCCCGCTACTTTTTAAACTCATTTTTACTCCGACGACTCTTCACTCCACTTTTACTATCAGCCCCTCAAGTACCTAAGTATCACGTGTGCAAGTTTACATTTTCAATTTTTCATTATTAAACTTTTTACGCCTACGTATATTTCACTGATTACAATGCTTATATTTCTATTATATAAGTAAATAAATATATTAGTTACATATTAATTATTCAATGAATCATTTGTGGAATATAAATTTGTCGATGATACTTATGATTGATCATGCTATGAGCAATTCAGTTTCCCGATATTAGAGTCCGTAAATATAAATATTATTCGCCGATATTTTGGAACTGGTAAAGAACGTGAAAAGAACGTGGATACTTTGTTTTTGGTGGAAAGAACATGAAAACAGACGTGTGGGAACTATTATTTTGTTTAAAAATGAAACAAATGCAATTTTTGCTTTACCAACCTCACATTTTTTAAATTTTCGAAGAAAATTCTGCTCTCCAGATATCCGTTACCATGTTATTTACAATGTTCTTACATTTTTAAGGAAAATATTTATTATTGTGGATTAAAAACCGGTAAAAATCAGATAAAACCCGGTAACTGATTATAATTTATATTTTGTTTACATAAGTAAATAAGTATATTAGTTATATAGCGATTGTATTGTGTAAATAATAATATAACATGAATGTATCCTGTATATAAATATATCCTGTAAAAATAATTATTTTTTACAAAAATAAAAAATTATTACTTATAATTCGATCAAATTGTTTCCTTCATTTAAATTAATTAGAATTAGAATAATTAAATTAGTACAAGCGAATTCTTGGGAAAAAATTGATTCGAAAAAATTCGGAAATATTCGGAAAGGGTAGAATATCGAGACATTCAGAAAGAAGTCGGAAACGTTCGGAATAGATTAACTAGTGTGACATTCGGCCCTGATCGGAAAGAAATCAGAAAGAAATGGAAAAGAAGTCGGAGAAAGGGACATTCGGAAAGGTTCGTGGGACAGCCCAACGATCGGAAAGAAACGGAAGCAAACTTCACATAGGATTCGGAAAGGATCAGAAAGGTACCTCTTTCCGAAATCTTTCCGAAACCTTTCTTAATCTTTCTGACACGGTCTTTCCGAACCTTTCCTTTTTGTCCGGTAGGGATAGGTATCTTTATATTTTATACAGATAAATTTCAAGAACTATCAATTATTGTGAAATATTATTTCAACTTAGCTTTCTAAAAAAGAAATAATTAAAAAAGAATCTAATACCCGACTGCACTAGTGATGCCGTTTGTCGAGACTCAAGGAATGTAAAAAATTAATAATAATATAAAATATAAAATTATTTATTCATATTTTATGATATTTCAAGTCCTTGAATTGAAGAACTTGAAATATTATAAAATATTATTTAATAACTTAATATTTTATAATATTATTAATTTATTTACATTCCTTGAGCCTCGACAAACGGCATCACTAGACTGCACAAAACTGAAAAATTAGCAAATATCATAACTTGCTCAACCAGCCGAATTGTACCGCCGATCTTCGAATTTTCATATATCACCTTTGAACTAATTAATGGAATCACAAACTTGCATTTATGAAACGAATTCCTTTTACCATTTAAATTTGGAAGAAAAACACGAGCAACAAAGAATTTTTTATTTCTTTTAAATTATTGAACTGATACAAAGTTTGGAGGTCTAACCAATTTTTTAAAATGCACCGACATTTTTAAACATTTTTTAATGCTTGTACAGAGGTCACATAAAATTCCACCCTCAATCTCGGTAAAGTAAAAGTCCTTCTGAATCTTGTATGCTTGGAGATTATTATTTTTAACCCCATTATCCTATTGAAAAATATACTTAAAGTGAATTTTACATATTAGGCCCACCATGCGCGAATAGCCCCACTCTACGGTACGTCATAAAAAAATTACAAATGCCAGAAAAAAGTAAAATTACGGAAAACGTATAAATTCAGGCCTGCATCTAAAAGTAGGCCTCGATTGGAGGCTCGACCAGTTATGTCTTTGCTTTACTTTCATTTTTCGCGACAATCCACAGCTGTTATGAAATGATAGCTCTCATACCAGAATCGGAATTTACGTACCAACTGGAACGATCACTAACTTGTTCAAAACGTATTCAACTTTCGATTTATGAGAGCATTTAATGCAAATATGATGAATTAAATAAACTTCTTTACGATCAATTATCAATGAAATATACTTTTCCTTATTACTATCAATACAGGATTAGAGAAACAGTTTTGCAAGCAGTAATTTAACTCTGTGATGGCTTTAATGAATCATAATTCTGACAAATTGACATTGATGTGCAATTTAATTGTATCATAAAAATTCATTTTAATTTCATTCTGAAAATTGAATAATATTTTTGAGGTGAGAAATAAAAACGAAACGAGGGACGTATGTACATCTAGATAACTTTTATTAACCAATATAATCGTTATCGTTACAAATTACGTGGATGAGACATGCGCGTACGTGCCATTCAACGGATACAATGAAACGTTAACGTTACAATCAATGATCTTGCGAATGAATGAATTAAACGTTCTTTATGGCTATTTGGATTAAGGACTGCTTATTCGACAACATGTATGCATTTTTTAAAATTACCTTGTTCTTTTACATTAATGTTCAATTGTGTTTCTGTATAGTTGTGAGTATGAGTCACTTGTGCGCGTGTGTGTACAAACTTTGATAATTATAGTCGAAGACATCAAAAACTTGCTACGTAATATTAAATAACATCGCCGCGGATTTGCTTCATAGTCTGGTCATCAATAAATAAGGTTGCAACGTTTACAGTTACTTGAAAGTATTCTCTATATTCGTAATGGCCACGCCTTCATTAAACTTTCGTTTGATTGGTTCACCACGGAAAGCATTAAAGTTGAGCCTCCTGTTGGGTATCAATTATGACCTTGGTCTATCTAACCTGGAGAAAGTACTCACTGACTCACAAGTTTTACATTTCCATTCACAGTCAGGGATGGGATTCTAGCGTAATAATAATTAATCACCAGGTACAATGCATTGTAAAGATAGATTAAAAAATGTAAAAATCATTAAAAAGAGAGTTATCAAACAACGAACATTAAGTATAAAAGAAATATATATATTATTAACAATGAAGTATGTGACAAAGTTAAATACTTTGGTGATGCAGCTCTTTCAGGAGTGAATTAAATTCATAATCATTCCTTTTATATACAATATCTAGAAAATATTAATTATTAATAAATACGTAATATTTAAAACGTCATTTCTTTCAGCTCGAGGGCCGAAATGTAAAATTGAACTTGGCAAAGTGGGAAATAATGTATTACCAAATCGTAAATACGAGAGTTGAATCCGAATCCTAAATCCTCTAAAATTAGAGTATAAAATAAGCGTATAATCTTGCATTCCTTATCAAAAAATCTGATTACATCTAATTCAATATTTGCGACGAATTCAGACATTTTTTGCTAAGGAATAATGAAAATCTAGAGTATACTCTGGTCCATTTAACCGTTATTTTCATAGATCTGACCTTGGCAAAAGTTAAAAACTGGTCAGAAGAAAGGTATAAGACTAAAATTAACATTTAATTGCTCTTTTTTACGTGAACGCTTTCCCATCTCTAATAACTGGTGCAAATCCGCGGCTTTGCTTGCTAGGCTTAGAACTACTGTATATTTAAGATATCGGTGGACTTATACAAGAGTCGGGCATGTTACAAAGACGTCGTTGCCGAATGAAAACGTCGCACTCGCTCGATTTCATTCACACTTTGCACGCACATTCGCGAGAATCGTGGAAGGATTTTAGGTGATGATTTATGATTCGACCGGATTAATGGGTTAGACCTCTCAAGCTATGATCTTTTTATTCTGAGTGATTTAGTATTTTTTTTCCCTTTTGAGGTTGGTCCGGTGTGGCAGTGTATCTTTCACAAGTAAATGACCGTGTTAACGAAATATTATGTATCTACATTGCCATTCCACTGATTACGTTTTATTCACACTTTCTCAATACTCAAGTTACACGCAAGTCTCGGTCGCAGAGCGTCGGTGAAAAGAATGGCAAAAACCGGGAAACAAAGTGAGAAATGGCACGTTTTTCGTTTCACAAACGCTCTGTCGTATTTAATTTATTGATATTTACATCGCACTCAGCACTCAGTCGCGCTCAATCAAATGCATTCTTTTCTCATAATATATTTATATATATATATATATTTATATATATAATTTATATCGTATATTATATATAATCAATAGTGTCATTTTGGGTATGTACGTATTGTAATACGCGTATGTATAATGTCGTAATTTGTCGCGATGTTTGCGCGATTATTTCGTATTCAATAATAATAATAATCTCTCGTTTTTCATCAATCTAATAATTAAAATATTTAGACTCGAAAGCTATGTAAGTACATACTTGGAGGATGAAGATTACGAGGTTGATGAGAAGGAGAGGTGCGCAAAAATTCTGCAGTATTTCCTAAACGTGAAACGTCCTCACAATGATCTGCCGAGACAATATTCAGTACTCTCTAAAGGATCAGTCAAAATTTGCACTGATTTCATTCAATGACCCATTTCTAGTTAATTCATAAGTGAATTTTGACTGCATTTCAGTGAAATTGACTGAATTTCAGTGAAATTGACTGAATTTCAGTCAATTCCTTTGAAATTACTGAAATTCAGTCAAAATTAACTGATGAATTAGCTAGAAATGGGTCACTGAATGAAATCAGTGAAAATTTTGACTGATTGAGACTTAAAAAGTGTTACGACGTCGAGATTATCATTAACGATCGAATTCACTGAAACGGCCTTAGACACTAATCAATAGTTAGTTATTTATCTTTTCGTGAGTGATGAGTTCGTCTAACGATGTATCGCCTAACATATTCTAGAATCTACCTGTTGCACTTCCTCTGCCTACTATACCTACGATATCTATTATTCATAGTTAGCTTTTAGTAATGACTGGTTTCTGTCTCTTCTCGTCTCCTTATCAGTGATTTATACGCAATCAGCGCTAAAAAAAATAACTACATTCTCTATACACACTTTTCGTTAACACATCTTACTCTTCTTTCCACTTCCCTTAAAACTCTTCGTTTGACACCTTTCAATTTTATGCCCAATTCGACTCTCAATTCTTGTCACGCGATGCTACATACATAAGACAGTGCGATAAAGTATTTGGATAAGTAGAAACAATTTTGTACTTTGCGATGCGCAGTGAACACAGAATTGCGGGACAAAAAAATCAAAGAGTGTGTATCACTCACTCGTTTCTTCGTAAAGTTGCGTCCGCATGATTAAATGCATTTTTATACACTTGCCCCTCTTTGCAGCAAGGTACGATCACAAAATTTTCTTTTTTATTTTTCTTGGTAAAACAACTCAACGAAATTGCCTCGTGTCTGCATCGAGTTGTGAAAGTTTGAACAATCATTCTCAATACAGAACGTGGTCAGTATAAAAGTAGAAAACACGACAATAGCATAAAATTTACTAGTGATCTTCGCGTGAAAGTAAATGCGCGCTACTCTGAAGTGTTTCTCCTATTTAAGTGTTTAAGTACGAATGATTTTACCCGCAATCGCCTTGGAATTCGGCGTCCTCATTTCTGCCAAAATCAACGAGAATTTGAATTTTGTTGACCTAGCGATCCTCCTTTTAGACTGTTCTTCCTGCTTCAGCAGTGGACAACCCACTCGGAGTTCAGTCCTTATCTCGCTGACTGAAAGAATAATGAAACGAGTAATAATCTTTAGTCTCTTGGTTAAAAGAGACTTCTCCGTTCGTTGTAGCTCTAGCGAGTCAATCTGTACTTTCTTCTGTAGGAAATTCATCTCTCATCTTTCAAAAAGAAAGAATCTTCTGCAGGAATCTCGATCTCTCATCTTTCAAAAAGAAAGAATATATTGACCCATTCGTGTCTTGGATGAGTCTTCTCAACTTTCTCTAGTCTTCTTTAATACTCATCTTTAATCTTTCTTAACACTTTAAGATCTAGCTTTCCATATTCTCTTGTGGTCGTGACTCATCCCTTCATTAAACGAACGATCGATTCTCATCATAAAGTCGTTGCTCGTTTCTTGTTTACTCGAGACGTGCCTTGTAGCTGGTCTTCCAAATCTCAGCAAGCGTAACAGCGCTGTGGAACCTGTGGAAGATGCAAAGAGGCAGAGTGACCCTCTGAACTATTGCCCAAGCAAGGTATCCATAGAAGTCAAGTTGAACAGGGTTGAGATTGACTTTGTGAGCTTCAAAGGAGTAAATGACCCACATCGTAACATTGCACATCAGCAGAAACGTGACGATCTGTCGGCCAGGCTTGCTTCTGTCATGCTCTGGCAGGTGGACTCTCCTGCGAGAAACGTCAGAGATGAAGAGCATCTGTAGGACCACCTGTGTCACTGCAAGAAGACCGGTGACCATCACTAGAAGATTTGGTTCATGGGTGAAAGCAGAGAGAGAGCCAGCTATCACACTGAAAGCAGCATAGATGAAGAGACCGAAGGCGGAAACACGAAGAAGGATGTCGTTCAGGTCACTCTGCTCCTCAGCTTTGAATTTCAAACTCTGTACGCGAATAAATCCGATGATGATGGCTATGATTGAGAGTGCCATTAGGAGGCAATGCGACGCATCTGCTAAGTAGATTGCCAGTAGTCCCATTCCAGGATTGCGAATCAGGACGAAGAAGCAGATCAGGCAGATCAAGGATCCCACCAAAAGAAGCAACCCGAAGAAAAGTCCCTTGCTTGCACCGACGCAATCCACTCTGCCATGTCCTGGATAAGTTAGAGAAAATAAAAGATATGATGGAGCTAGTAAATCTGCAAGAAACCTACCCAGATAACAATGTTTAAGAACATGGTTAGAATTCAGTCAATTCGAACTAAGGATTCAGTTCTGCACATATAAGGAGTTATTGTTATTTGGGCAAGGTTTCTAGAGGGATTTGACTAATTTAGACTTCGTTCTGATCTAAAGTCTTTTACTGACCAGTTCGAACAGTAGGCTTCCCCGTAGTGGTCCGTTTGGATTCTTCACTCTCGTTTACGGACGGAGCATTTTCGCAATCACTTGCTGGTTCATCTCCTATTGGAGGGAAAGGGGAGAGGTATGATAATAAGATTGGTTGTGACAAGGTTCGCGGTCCTCAATACGGGGGGGCCTACTGTATTTTGGGGTGAGAATATTCCCTTCTTAGTCAAGAAATACTCAAAAGTATTTAAGAATTCTGCTAATTTGAGTTGTGCTTTGGAAAACCCTAACTTCTTGCAGCTAACTACAGGGGTACCAACTACAGTTATCGCAAACAAGGATCATTAGGAGATATAATTGAAATTGTAGAAAGATTTAACGAACCTGCGTGTGCGAGAGCAACAGCTCTTCGGGAGAGCATTGCCTCCAAACGACGTTCAAGGTCAGCTTCTGCCTGCCGTGGCCAGCGGGGATGACGACCAATATGCTTCCACATAACGTAGATCACAGCAGCACCGATAAGACTGTACTCAATAATAAATGGATACAAGTAGGGTGCTGCATCCTGAACTGTGGTTCCCATGATGCTGACCCGCTCGCAGGAATTCTTTGATGAAATGTTGTGAGTGAGAGCCTCTGCATAAATTCCGAAATTGGATCCCCAGTAGGTGGTCTCATTGCTCGAATTGCTGGGAAGGCTGGGATTGACATCATAAACCTGTGGAATGTGATTCTTGCTGAAGGATTGTGGAGAGTCAAACAATCCTGCCACGAATTGTGAGAGTGTTGTGGTTGGTAGGGTAGTAGTAGTAGTTGTTGTAGTTGTTGAAGATGTATCCCTCCAAGTATTGTTCCTAGCAGGAGTTAGGGTTGTCAAGAAGGTAGAGAAAGTGGTTGCAGCTGTTGTGGGTTGTCTTGTGGGAATTGTTGGGTATGGTGTGGTTGAAGTTGTGCTGGTAGTAGTTGATGGAGTAGTTGTAGAAGAAGTTCTCCAGGCAGTTGTAGTGGTTGTTGTAGCTGTTGTTGCAGCTCGTGCAACAGCTCTTGCTGTTGTTCTGGCAACTCGTCCTAGGGAAGCTGCAGTTGTTCTTATGGCTCTGATTGCAGTTGGAGGCTTCAAGGTTGTCGAGTAAGGCAACTTTCGTAACTGAGCCATGTCACGAGACTCAATACCTAGAATCGCATTAGCATGTTTCACGGTGTGATCCTTGATGCTCGCTGTAACAAATCAGTTTCAAAATAGAAGATCAAATATTGTTGGAAGATAAGATATTTTGATTTGAAAGAAGGGTGCCTACCCAAAAGTCCAATTTCGGATCTTGCCATGGTTTTGTGATAGACTGTGATGTCTTTCAGAGTCTCTAATACTAATGTTCGAATCCAGACGCAGAGATTTGTTGCCACCACGTGCATCAGACCAAATCTAGCGATCACTTTAAACCGATGGATGTTGAGCTGAAAAACAAAAATTCATGTCAGTGTTTAATAGGGTGGGTCGAAAAATTTTTTTTCTAGTTTTTCAATCAGGATAGGAAAAATCTTCTATATATGTGACGTGGAACGAAAAAACCAGCCTTACGACCGAAAAATCGATTTTAAGGTTTCTATTGATTCTGTATAGTGAAGATTTCCCCTATCGAATAAAAAATCCCCATTGCTCCACGATCAAAATTGATTTTTCTGGAGCTCAAAGTTGTACAAGGGCCCCTTTGTCTTCCTTCGTCTTCCTTTCACTTTGATCCGCTTTTTCTCGTAAACTCATTTTAAGTCGTAAGGCTAGTTTCTTCGTTCTACGTCACATATAAAAATAGATTCTTGTGATTTTCTACAAATTTTTAAAACGATATCTTCAGATTGCAGAAATGATTTAAAGTTTTAAAATTCGAAAAAAGTGATTTTTTCGACATATTTCAATGCTGCTTCCATAGTTATCTTCAAAATCATTTTCCCCTGTACAAATTCGTTCATTGCAAAATTCCATATGATTTTAAAACACATTTGTTCAAGGAAAAAAAAAACTGGTGGTAAAATACATTTACGTAAAGTCACAATTTTACTTAAAAACTAGTGTTTTAAGGCAAACTAAAGTGGTTAAAAGGCACAAAATTTTTTTTTCAATTATCCTTTTTACAGGCCTTTCATAACATAAAGACACGTAAAAATTTAAGGGTGCACATCAAAATATTTAAAAATGCGACTTTAGTGCGTCAAAGAGTAAAAAAAAATAGTTTTCATGATTATCGAATTATTGTGTTGTGAGTGATTTCTCCAAGAGTTCTTTGTAAATGAAATTAGACTTTTGTCCCAATTTACAATAATACGAGACTACTAAACCCTTTGCAGAAGTTCAGACTCTTTTTCGTCGGGTGTATCATTTAGTTTAACCTTTCTATTTATAGGGTTACGGCTGTGGATTCATTCCCGTTTAGCTACGATATTTTATTCTAACATGATGTTTCTTTAATAATTTGCTGCAAAACAACGCTATTAATACTTGCTTAATAATAAATAATAATTATTATTAATTATAAATTATCAGTAATAATTGTTTTTCCATAACAAAATAGAACCAAGTAGGAGATACTACCCTTAGAGTATATCACTAAAAGTTGTACTTTTTAGAAAATTGAGAAAAGTAATTTACAGAATGGAAAACGTGACCTTTACATTTAATTATTTCCATACGAAAATAACACAGGAAAACAAAAAAAAACTGTGCGGAGTAAAAACAGCGACCTATCATTAATTGAAATTTTTTGCTTACCAGTTTTTTTTTATTCGAGTTTTAATTTTTAGTTTCGGTAAACTTATCCCAGCTGGCCACTATAAATCGAAAGTCCTTTTTTTTTGCTGTAAAAGGAATTTTTTAATAGCTCATATGTTCGAAAAGATTTCCCCAGGTTTTGGTCGCAAACAAAGTTTTGTTGCAAAAGTTATTAACAATGTTATTGATGATTCTTACGTTGAAATTTTTGTTTAAAAACATACATTCCAAAAGTCTTTCTTTCGAATATAAAAACATTGAATTTGTTAAAAAATATCAATTGTTTATAAACAAATTGAACTTTTTTTCTTTCAAAAGAAAAATTTTTTTTGCACGTTATTCTACATTTTTTCTGGAGAGAATTGCGAAAAGAAATACTAAGTAGTTTCTATTATAATAGAAACTACTTAGTATTTCTTAGCAGTTTCTATTATTTCTTAGTAGTTTCTATTATAGTAGAAACTACTTAGTATTTTTAGTAGTTTCTATTATTTCTTAGTAGTTTTTATTATTTTTAAATAGAAACTACTTAGCATTTCTTAGTAGTTTCTATTATTTCTTAGTAGTTTCTAATAATTAATTAATTACTAATAATTAATAATTATAATAGAAACTACTTAGTATTTATTTTCGCACTTCTCTCCAGAAAAAATGTAGAATAACATAACGTGCAAAAAAATTTTTCTTTGGAAAGAAACAAAGTTCAATTTATTTATAAACAATTAATATTTTTTTAAACAAATTCAATATTTTTATATTCGGAAGATAGATTTCTAAAATGTATCTTTTTAAACAAAAATTTCAACGTAAGAATCATCAAAATCCGTTTAGCCGTTCACGAGAAAAATGTTGATCATGTTGTAACATTAAATTTTCATTGTTAATAACTTTTGCAACAAAATTTTGTTTGCGACCAAAACCTGGGGAAATATTTTCGAAAATAAGGGCTATTAAAAAATTCATTTTACATCGAAAAAAACGACTGTCAATTTATGGTTGCCTACTTTGGATAATTTGACCGAAACTAAAAATTCAAACTCGAATTAAAAAAAAAACTGGTAAGCAGAAGATTCCAATCAATGCAGATTTTGACTATGCTAGATCAATATCACAATGCTATATAGATCGCTTTTTTGGTTCCGCATACTTTTTTTTTATGCCTGTGTAATTCATGAATAGTGGGAAAGTTCTAAGACAATTTTCTTTATTTTTTACCACAAGAAAGATTGGACTTGGAAGTACGAGTTGCACGAGTATGTCTCGATATAACTTTCCTACTATATTTATGAATTATTTTCGTATGGAAATAGTTAAATGTAAAGTTGACGTTTTCCACACTGTAAATTACTTTTCTCAATTTTCTAAAAAGTACAAATTTTAGTGATCTACTCAAGGGCAGTATCTCCTGCTTGGTTCTCTGTTTTTATGGAAAAACAATTATTAATAATAATTTATAATTGGTAATAATAATTATTTATTATAAAACAAGTATTAGTAGCTTTGTTTTGCAGTAAATTAGTAAAGAAACATCATGTTAGAATAAAATACCGTAGCTAAACGAGAATGAATTCACAGGCGTAACCATATAAGTAGAAGGGTTAAACTAAATGGCACACCCGACGAAAAAGAGTCTGAACTTCTGCAAAAGGGTTAGTCGTCTCGTTTTATTGTAAATTGGGAGAAAAGGAAAAGACTAATTTGATTTACGAAAAACTCTTGGAGAAATCACTCACAACACAGTAATTCGATAATCTTGAAAAATATTTTTTTTTGTTCTTTGACGCACTAAAGTCGCATTTTTAAATATTTTGATGTGCCCTCTTAGATTTTTACGTGCCCTTATGTTATAAAAGACCTGTAAAAAGGATAATTGAAAAAAATTTTGTGCCTTTAACCACTTTAGTCTACGTTAAAACACTAGTTTTTAAGTAAAATTGTGACTTTACGTAAGTGTATTTACCACCAGATTTCATTCTTCAACAAATGGTCTTTAAAATCATATGGCATAATGCGATGAATGAATTTGGACAGATTTCGAAGATAACTGCAGAAGTAGCATTGAAATATGTCGAACAAATCACTTTTTTTTAAATTTCAAACTTCAAATCATTTCTGCTAACGCAAGATATCGTTTTAAAAATCTGTAAAAAATCACAAATCTATTTTTATATTTAGAATAAGATTTTTCTTATCCTGAGAGAAAAACTAAAAAAAAAATTTCGACCCTCCCTAGTGTTTAATCTGAATCGGATTTTGTTTTGATAAGAGATGTTTTTCACTGTGGGTCTCGACTAAGCTCAACCCAAAGGGGCTTGCACCTCCCGGTTTTCTTTGGATTGCACTTCTGTGATGTCTCACAATCATTTTGAGCCCAAAGAGAAAAAAAGCCAGGGTCGTTTTTGAGAAAACTTAATTTTTAATTCTTTTAAAAAAGTTAATCAACTTTTTTTCATGAAAATAAGTTAAAAATGAAATTGTATTGGCTTACACCGTTTCGTTTAGCATACAAAAGAAGGTTCTAGCTGCTGAACATCTTGCGAGAACTGAAACCCTTCAATAATTCTGAAAAATGGGAGAAAAAGGGGATGAACATGAGTTTTTTGGAAATTGTTCCTTTCCAATCCATCCGAAGTCCCAAGTACCTCTACAAGAATTAAAGTACATAAAATTTGCTGCAAAACTTAAATATAAATGAATGTGTTATCTCTAAAAATTTTGAAGTTATAGCTTGCGAAAGTCGTTTTTGAGTGAATAATTTTTTTTTAATTAACATTTTTTAATTTTTTGAGCAATAACTTCTTTCCTATGCATGGCTGATGAAAGTTGCCAGTAAATAAATGAATAAATAAATTTACACAATTTCGAGTAAATCTAAAAAAAATGAATGCTCTATCTCTAGTAGGACCGAAATTATGGTCTTCCGAAAATAAACCTTTTTTTTCAGAAGGCCATAATTTCGGTACTATTAGAGCTGGAGCATTGATTTTGTCTTTATATTTACTCGAAATTGGGTCTAGTTACATTTATTTACTGGTAACTTTCACCAGCCATGCATAGGAAAGAAGTTATTGTCCAAAAACTAAAATTTTTATTTAAAAAAAATTATTTAGTTAATAACAACTTTCGCAAGCTATAACTCCAAAACTTTTGGAGATAGTACATTCATTTAAATTTAAATTTTGCAGCAAATTGTATGTACTTTAATTCTTGTAGAGGTACTTGGGATTTCGGATGGATTGGAAAGAAACAATTTCCAAAAAACTCAGGCTTATCCACTTTTTCTCCCATTTTTCAGAATTATTGAACGGTTTCAGTTCTCGCAAGATGTTCAGCAGCTAGAACCTTCTTTTGTATGCTAAACTAAACGTTGTAAGCTAATACAATTTCATTTTTAACTAATTTTCATGAAAATATGTTGACTAACTTCTTTAAAATCAAAAATTGAGTTTTCTCAAAAAGGGCCCGGGCGTTTTTTTCTTTTTGGGCTCAAAATGATTGTGAGACATCACGGAAGATTAATAAAAAAAATCCGGGAGGTGCAAGTCCCTTTGGTTGAGCTTAGTCGATATCCACCGTGTTTTAGAAAGGGATGTTTTTTTAGAAAGATGTTTTTTTAACACTTTTAGAAAGGGAATTAACCTACCCTAGAGTTCATGAAGATGAAGTACATTTGCATGAAGGTGAAAATCATCTGAAGAACAGGATTCACTCCTTTCAAAATCTGATAACAGGGTGAAGTTGGTAGCACTTCAAAGAAGGTTCCGAATTCCAGACCATTGTAGACCATTGTCCCCAAACCAAATGCTAAGAAAGGAATTGAATCTGAGCCTGATTCGGGCAATATTTTCGTTTTATGGCGTAATTAATATTGAGATTATAAAATTACCAATGGCGCCCATCCTAAGGAAGAAGCTTCCATGGCTTTGGTCATTCTGGGTGGTTTTGCGTTTTCGAGTAACCACAGCCGCTTCCACGTCTGCAGGTTCCTGAAATAAACGTTCTTGAGTAAAACTATAAAATGAAAGATTTATTTCAGTCATTTGGCAAATTCTCGCGTTTATATCATAAATTTATTTTGTATACTCTCTAAATCTGAATCAGTGAGAAGTGATTTTGTATACTCTCTAAATCCTTATTGATTTGATTTAATGACACATTTCTCACTAATTCAGATTTAGAGAGTATGTAAAAGCCTAAACAAAAGGGAATAGAATTCGGTACAAGGCTTATAAATAGAACGTTTCATAATATTCGATATTTTAATAATTGACCGAGATTTTCCTTTAAATAACATAGGCAAAAATTTATTTTGGCCTGGATGGTAAACAATTTTTAATCGTCTTCTCTCTTTAGGATCTTTTTCAAAGAACAGGGTCGGAAACGATTAGGAAACTATTACAATCTTTGAGTCTTTAAAAAAAAACACAAACTAAGTCCGAGAAAACATTCGTATCCGGTTTAACAAATCCGAAAGACTTGAAGTTAATCCCCATATGGAGCTACAAGTGTTAAACTAACCTAATTGCGTCACCTCTTGGTGTAATTTTTCTCTTTCGTTTCACAATTTTATTTTTACTCTTTTAGTTTACTAGTCTTACGAACCCGTAAAAATACATTTCACAGAAAACCATTTTTAAATTGTTTTTCAGTTTTTAATTAAAATATCTTTTATAAAAGGAAATTACAATATAATGGGAATTTCGGAATAACTTTTACCTATATTATTTTATCTTTTACCCTTGTTATTTCTAGATTAAAGATGAGAGGTACACAAACCTTCTTTTTCTGCCCCTTCTGATCTTTATCTTTTTTGTCCTTTTTCTTCTTGTCTTTGTCTTTTGTTTCTTTAGATGCTTTTGGTGGTCTTGGAGGAGGTGGAGGTGTTTCAACACCCCTGGAACAGCAAGCACTCTCCTGAAGGAGGAAGCAGAAGACGTAGAGCAGAAAAAGGATGCTGACACCATAAAGGTAAGTGAAGAAACCTTCATAATAATACGCAGGTATTCGATAAGTCACAACATCGCTTATAACGTAGGCAATACACACGACTACTAAGAGCTTTGCATATATAAAGCTCATGATAATAAAGAGGGACGTTCTGAAACAGAAAAAAACGAAGCACAATTTTAAAATTTAAATAATGACTTATAAATTTCAATAGAAATTTGTAAATTTCCACATTTCACTATTCTCGTGTTTACAAGTTTATAAAAACAACTTTTAAGAAAGTTATTGAACATGTGATTAAATTCGATTTTAACGTCCGAGGAATAAATTTTGTTTAAAATATTTTAAGGAAAGCATCTTCTGGGTAAATTTTTTGCTTTAAACAGGTTATTTTGAGATGGTCAAAATGAGATAAGTCATAATGAGTCAATTTTGATTCAAATGACTCATTTTATACCGCAAATTCTTACCGTTTTTTCTTAGCCACTGACACCCTACTGCTACGCCTTCTTGGGAAAGTTCCGATTCTTTTTTCATTTCCGTCAACAAACGGAATTATTTCTACTTCCATGCCAGTATAGTGTTTGAATTTATTATAAATTAATTAAAAATTATTCAACTGTAGGCATTTTAATATCACTTTTTTCAATTCCTAATTTTTTAAAAGAAACATTGGGGAATTATTTTCAGGAATTGATTTGATGATTTTTTTAAAATTTTGATTAGATTAACATTTTTAGACACGTATTTATGTTTCTAAAAGAAATAACCAACAAAATTAATTATTTAAATTAAATTAAATACAAACTAAATTATTTAGTGTAGTTAAAAGATACTGAGAAACTGCGAAGTTGTCTCTTTCATGTTCTGAAGCGGACTGGCGTTCTCGCATGTTAGACAGGCAGAGATCTATTTTTGAATATTTCTTACCCAAAGCTTCCTCTACTGGAAGCACAAGAATATGGTGCATTATTCACAAAAGGCAGGGTGTGTCCATAATTACCAAAAATATAATATATAATTTTCTTCATCGTTTTGTTCATTTAATTTAGTTTCTAACAGAATAAATTGACAAAATTATTTCTGGTACAACAGAAGCTTACAAATGATAAAAAAATCTGCGTTGTACGTTGAACAAAACTTATTTTTATCAATGAGTTGATATTCGTATAACGCGGTGAACTTTTGATCTTTAAACCCCTCAGTTGACCTTTCTTGCAACATGTGAATTAAAATACTTTCTTATTGAAAATATCCCTTTATCGAAAATATCTCTTTATCGAAAAATCAAATTTGTGAAAAATAATGCAACTTTTTCAGCTTCATTTAAATTGCCCTTACCATTTTGTTGACAATCGATACAATGAAAGTTTAAATATAAATTAAAGGCTGGCAGTTTGATGCATTATTTATAAAGAAATCAAGCTTAGAAAAGGAAATATGTTTTAATACAATTTTTCGCTGGCAATCCAAATCTTGCAATTATTTTCTGACAGGCATCTTCTATCGCAATTTTACTTTAAGATCGACTTGCCTATCGACTTTGGGGTGTAACACCGCATGATGCATCTTTGTCAACAAGAGCTTAAACCCTTTGTCCTGGTGGCATTTTAGGGGTTGAGGCGCAGACTTTATTGTGTCTCACACGAGCTTGTACACTCGACTCAAACATTTTTACTTGCTCTTCGATAAAACCTCCCTCGCTATGAATAAATATTGTGAAACTTCAGCATCAATTCTTCTCCTAGGGAAATCACGTTTTTCCTTTATTCGACTCTGAATACCCCTGACAATAGAATTCGATAAAGCTTTTTTTTCACCATTGTTCTCTCGTGATTACAACTCCATGCAGACTTTCCTGGCGATTCATTATATTCTCATTTTTTGAAATTTGGGGATTTTCTTGAAAATTAATTAGTCTCATCTTGTTAAATTATTTTCCATTATTGAAAAGGATTAAAATCTATAATAAATTATTTTCCATTATTGAAAAGGATTAAAATCTACAATCCATTTCTTTTATTTAAGAAATGGTTCATATTTAAAATTAAAATGATTAAAATTAATGACTAAATTGTAGATTAAAATCTACTATTCATTTCTTTTATTTAAGAAATATGGTTCATATTTAAATTTGGTACAGTAAAGAGGTTTTCGTAATAGCTGTAATAATCTAATACTCAAGTACAGTTTAAGTTTGATTAAATTCTAATTGGGAGTTTCTGGTGGTTTGCTAATGAGCCTCCAGGGGTTAGAATGTTTATCCTCTGGAGAATCTGATTAATTTTTAATGTCCTGCAATGACTCGTGTAATTATTTGAAGTCATTCAGCAAAGCATGTCTTGAGGATTAAAGAATTCAGAGAGAAACCTCAGAAAGTGTCCCAGTCAGCTTGTTACATTCTCGAGCAGAAAAGCATCGTACGTGGAAAGAGTAGTGCATAGCACAGACTCCAAGCGGTCCAGGCTGACTGGTCGATATCTCGAAGTAGCTACTTTCAGCTCCTGGCTTCGCTCCCTCTATATATTCCATAGTGGTTGAATACTCGACTCTCCAGTTATCTCTATTTTTTCCTCATCATTCTCTTCGCCTTCTATTGTCTTACATTTTCGTCCTGTGGGAATAATCGTCCTTTTCATCTTCTCCCTCGCACTATCTCCTGATTCGTGCAATCTTTTGGTAGCGTAGTTTACTTGCGTGGTTCGAGTGATCTGATTTTATTTCAAATTTTGCAGATTTAGTTTGATTAAATCCTTCTATTTTCAAGTTTAAAATAAATGAATCTGGAATCTTGCCTTTTCCAGTGGAATGAAATGCCAATAATTTTAATTCGACACTTTGCTATGAATTTCCAACCAAAAGAAAGCAAATCTTACGTTCAATTCTTTTGAATTTTTGTAATTTATCGACTGTCAACAAAACTTATGTAAAATCGAATTTAGCAGAAAAATACTGGATTATATTCTTTTACGAATTATAGAATTATAAATAGCTTAGAATTATAAATAAAAGATAGTGGCAATACAATAAAAATAGAATATTCCACTAATTATGATAACATTAGCCACCTAAATTGGAGTTCTTTAAGGAAACGTTAAGACACTATCACTTTGAATTAATTTTCCGAAAATAACTTTGTTTTTCGGATTTCACACTCGGGAACAGATTCCATTACTATTCGTTGTACTTTTACAATGATAAACATTTCTTTTCCACTAATGAAGTCAAAAACCTAATTTGATTTCGTCGCATCAGTTCATTTTGAACACTTTTCATTCCGAATTTAAACCTTCTGTTTCGGCTTCGGTATTTTACACCAGGCTTCACTGAGCATTTCACGAGTGATAGAGTCGAAGTCAGATGGAGACCTTTGAAGCTTGCGATCGAAAGTCCCTCTTTGAAAAGCGGGAACTAACGATGCTTCGTACTTGAGGGTTGAGTTGCAACTGCATATTGAATGTGATCATGTCTAACGACGCTATCCATGCTTAGGCGTGGGGTCGTGACAATATTACTACTGCGTCTGCGAATGTATGTAATTCGAGAAGACACTGCTTTGCAGAAGGTTCACGCACACGCCACATTACTATATGAGTGTTCCGTTTACATTCCACTCTTTCATCTAGATCAATAGCATGAAATTAACAGCGAGCAGTTCCTCTCGCGTTTAAATTACTCTCTGCTTAAATATTCGTTAAACTCATTAGTTCTCTGCTAATACAAATTTTCAGGCCCAAATGAAAATTTATAAATAACTAAAAACAGAAAAGGGTTGATTTCCAATCACGCCTAGCCTCGATTAAGTTCAACCCAAAAATGCTTGCACATCTAGGTTTTCTTTTGTATGTGTTTCGGGGATGCCACCCGGTTATTTTAAGCCAAAAAAGAAAAAAATAGTACTACGCGTTTTTGAGAAAAAAAATTTTTACATTTTTAACAATGAACAATCCCATTTTTCTCGAAAACGACGCAAAATATGAATAGCAGTTCATAGTTCAAAATTGTTTCCCTTCGTAAAATCTATAAAATTATACCCTTACCAGATTTTTATCTTGTGCATTTTAACAAATTTTTCAAAAAAAATAGGAAAAATCGAAAAACATTGACTAAAATAGTATTGAGTATACCGAAATTTAACATTTTAATTTTAAAAACGTTTGTTTTTACTTTAGTAGCAAAGTGAAGAACATGTGATATGAGATTATTAAGTTTCCTAAGCTTCAAAGTAGAGAAAAATTGGTTTTCATCTCTAAAATTAAAGAAATATCGTTTTTAACGATTAAAAATCTCATTTTTCTCGAAAACGAAGCAAAATAGTAATAGCAGTTCATAGTTCCAAATTGTTCTCCTTCCTAAAATCTATAAATTTATATTCTCCCCAGATGTTTATCTTGTGTATTTTAACAAATTTTTTTCAAAAAAAAAGGAAAAATAGGAAAAATCGATAAAAGCGGCTAAAATAGAATTGACTTTAACCAACTTCAACATTTTATTTCTAAAAACGTTTGCTTTTGGGTCAGTAACAATGTGAAAAACATGTTCCATAAGATTACTAAGGTTTCTGAGTATAAAAGTAAAGAAAAGTCTGTTTTTATCTCTAAAATTGAAAAAACATTTTTTTATTGATTTCAGGTCAAGAAGGGGATGAAAAGTTAAAGTTTCTTCTTGTATTTCTTTCTAAGATGTCTTTTAGTCACTTCAGATATAGATAAGAAATCATTTAAATTTTCTAACTGAGACAAACTGATTTTTATTATTGTGAATTTCTATTCCTGATTCTAAAGAAATTAAAATTAGGAAGCATTCTAATCAGGAAAATAAGTGTTTCGTTTAATCGTTAAAAAATTAAAGAATTGTATTTTTTAAACATTTAAAAAAATTGGATGAAATATACAAGAAAAACGTCTGCTAAGGGTATAATTTTATAGATTCCAAGTAGGGGAACAAGTTTGAACCATAAACTGCTATTCATATTTTACGTCGTTTTCGAGAAAAATAAATTTTTCAATCGTTAAAAATAATATTTCTTCAATTATGGAGATAAAAATCAATTTTTCTTTACTTTAAAGCTCAGAAGCCTTAATAATCTCATGAAGCATGTTTTGCACATTGTTTTTGAACTAAAAGCAAACGATTTTAAAAATAAAATTTTGAAGTTCGTTAAACTAAATGCTATTTTAGTCGCTGTTATCGATTTTTCTTATTTCTTTTTTTGAAAATTTTTGTTAAAATACACAAGATACACATCTGGTAAGGGTGCAATTTCGTAGATTTCAGAAAGGGAAACAATTTTAAACTATGACCTACTATTTATGTTTTACTTTGTTTACGAGAAAAATGACTTTTAATCGTTAAAAGTGATATTTCTTCAATTTTAGAGATAAAAACCCATTTTTCTTTACTTTGAAGCTTAGAAACCTTAATAATCTCATATAACATGTTCTTCACATTGCTACTAAAGTAAAAACAAACGTTTTCAAAACTAAAATGTTAAAGTTCGTTAAACTAAATGCTATTTTAGTCAATTTTTATCGTTTTTTCCAATTTTTTGGCAAAATCGTTAAAATACACAAGATAAACATCTGGTATAATTTTATAGATTTATACAAAGGTATAATTTTATAGATTTTAGGAAGGGAAACAAGTTTGAACCATGAATTGCTATCCATATTTTACGTCGTTTTCGAGAAAAACAAGATTTTTAATCGTTAAAAATGATATTTCTTCAATTATGGAGATAAAAATCAATTTTTCTTTACTTTGAAGCTCAGAAACCGTAATAATCTCATGAAGCATGTTTTGCACATTGTTTTTGAACTAAAAGCAAACGATTTTAAAAATAAAATTTTGAAGTTCGTTAAAGTCAATTCTATTTAGTCGTTTTTATCGATTTTTTATATATATTTTTTTAAATTTTTGTTAATATACACAAGATATACATCTGGTAAGGGTGAAATTTCGCAGATTTCAGGAAGGGGAACAATTTTAAACTATGACCTATTTAAAACCTTTTTATTTAAAACTACTATTTATATTTTGCTTCGTTTAAGAGAAAAATGAGGTTTTTAATGGTTAAAAATAATATTTTTTCAATTTTAGAGATAAAAACACATTTTTCTTTACTTTGAAGCTTAGAAACCTTAATAATCTCATATAACATGTTCTTCACATTGCTACTAAAGTAAAAACAAATGTTTTTAAAACTAAAATGTTAAAGTTCTTTAAATTACATGCTATATAAATCAATTTTTATCGTTTTTTTCCAATTTTTTGACAAAATTTCTTAAAATTCACAAGACAAACATCTGGTAAAGGTATAATTTTATAGATTTCAGGAAGGGAAGCAATTTTCAACTATGAACTGCTATTCATATTTTGCGTTGTTTTCGAGGAAATTTAGATTTTTAATTGTCAAAAATGAAAAAAACCTTTCTTCTCAAAAACGCATAGTACGATTTTTTTCTTCCTTGGCCTAGAATAACCGGGCGGCATCCCGGAAGCACGTAGAAAAAGAGAAACTGGCTGAGCTAGCACTTTTGGGTTGAATTTAATTGAGACTAGCCGTGCTAGTCTCTTTTAAGTGGTTTTGTTAGGATGAACGAATTTTTCGAAAATAGGTTCGGAAGTTAATATGGGACATAAAGTCACTATTTCGACAGAATTTGAATAAAACTGGAAACTTGTTTACCTAAAGAAGAAATACTTTTGTGCTGAATGTAATATTGCTAAATCTTCAATAGAAGTAATGTATTTTTCGTTACAGAAATGTAAAATACGCTTGTCTTAGCTTAATTATTTGTTGCAAAAGGGTTTTTATTGAGTGTGCTCTAAGCAATGTAACTCGGCGCCTAGTATGCATGCTATTCACATATTTTTGCTGTGCTTTTCCATGTATGTTCATACTTTAGAGACGAGCTAACGAAGTACCTCGCATATGGAAACGCGACTCAAATACAAGTCTCTTACCCTGCTTTCGTTTCTCTTACAGAAACTCGTTTTCTCGTTAACTGCTTTTAAAACCATTTTACGTGATCCTTTTTCACAATTTCCATTTTCCACAGACGGATAGAAAATCTTTCAAACTGCTAGTGCACTAGAGGATTTGATTTGTTTTTCTCTCTTGAAATCGTGAGGTACTTTTCCATTTTCCAGAACCTCTTTCGTCAAAAAAACCATTAAGGACCGGCATTTTCCAGACGATAAAAATGACTGTTTTCACTTTTTAAACATAATTTTTTGAATCCAGGAATGTAAAAATAAGCTCTTTTGTCAAAAAAAGCCATTAAGGAATTATCTCACTTTAGATGCCTGAAAAAAGGCTATTTTTGCGAATTTTTCAAGCTATTTCTAATATATATAT
>JBAGKK010010057.1:0-12119 GCA_037177015.1 Euceroptres primus
CACTATAATTTCACAAAGTTTACTTTAAATCGATTGACCACTTGCAGATCCTGATATTCCTGACGAATACTGACCCTCAAACAAGTTTTTTTTTAATCAAACAAATATTTTTCTGAGTGAAAACTCATGAAAAAATCTATCCAAAACGCCGAGGCTAA
The DNA here is from genome assembly GCA_037177015.1 of Euceroptres primus. Classification (NCBI taxonomy): domain Eukaryota; kingdom Metazoa; phylum Arthropoda; class Insecta; order Hymenoptera; family Figitidae; genus Euceroptres; species Euceroptres primus. Next base: position 159 of record JBAGKK010010057.1, read on the forward strand.
TTTTTTTTAAAATTATTTATGAAAGGAGCGAATATGTTCGCAGCGGAGAGTATCCACCAAAAACTTCAAAATTTCACCCCCTCTAACTCAGCCACTTTTCAAAAAAACAGGAAAATATTTTTTGGTAAAATTACCATCCAGTAGGACAACATTAGCCTAAGTTTGAGCGTGATCTGACATTACATTTTTGGACTGGGACATTTGAAAAATAATACCCTATATTGAACGTACAATTTTATGTTAATTTTCAAAAAAGAGTTTCTAATAATTCAAACTGAATTATTTTAGCTCATATCTTGAATCCGCCTAAAACTCCGTTCAGAGGCGCCAGTCTTGTTAAAATTTCAGATTCTCCTGCACATTGAATAATTGATGGCTATTCGCTAAATATCAAGAGGAGAAAAAGAGAATTTCACTTTTTCTTTGTATGTGAAATATTTGATGAAGAAAAATGTGAAGATTCGACACCAGTTATACATATATAGGTATACGTATCGTGGACGCGTGGCATAGAGGTAGTACCTACAAACTACGAGGTTTGCACTCACACTTGTGCAGCTCGTCGAGAAGTTCTGACAGCATCTTCAGGCACGGATGCGGGGAGAGTAAGTACCGCGTTCCTAGCCCTGGTGGGTCATACAATATTCACTCCGTCTCGTCGTTCCATTCCAGCGGACGTCAAAAACAAGTCTGAACCACCCTACCCCTCGCCAGAGCCAAGTCAGAGCCAAGGGTTGCCTCCCGAGCTACTTCCTGCCTACGAGCTCGTACCCATCTAAACCATCCCCGTGAGCAGCGTTACCCGCAATTATGCTCTCTTTGCAGCCCTCTTCTCCAGCGGTTACGTGGTTATACGTGAAATGCGCGATATCAGCTCGCTCCACTTCTTCTTTATGAAAATTGACTGGTTAACTTACTCCAAAATCAGTTTAAGTGCGAACTTGCTGTACACTTATTTATTCTCCTCAAAAGTAAACAATTTCATTTTTATTCCTTTTGGTTTTTTAAAAAATTAATAATTTAATCCTATTAATAAATTTTTTATTCTTTAACACTTCAGCAATGACAAATTGTTATTAATTACTGTTTCCAAGAAAATATCTTCTTGGGATTTAATTCCATTTCAAATCAGGCAGATTCTTCACTTCAAGTCGCAGAATCTTTATGAAATTGTTTGGAGGGGATATTGATGAAAATTCGAGAAAAAAATTTGGACCACCCTAATGTTCACAAGGGTGTTTCAAAAGTACTTGGGTCAAAAATGTTTAACATGGGGAAACAGACAAATGTTTGTAAATCTTTTTTAAACCGAGAAAATGTATAATTAACCATAGGAACTAACTTATACCAGCTGATGGAAACTCTTCAAGGAATATGAATATATCATTAATTTTTCACTTTAACCCTCCTAAATCATTTTTACGGCGCCACAAAATCCACCCCCATAGCAGGGTAATCATAGTTCGACGGTATATTGACATTATCACTTTTTCCCCATTTTCTTCACAGATCCATATTAGTAGATAAATCTTACTATTTTATTTACTTGTTAAGTAATTTGTTATTGTTTGAACAATTTTTATTAATTTTTTTTATAATATATATTTTTATAAACAATTTATTTTTTCACAAATTTTGAGAGTTGATAGTGTTTTCTCAATGTTACAAGCTAATTATTTAACATAGAGTCAGTGTATACATTTCAGTTGTTTTTTAATTATTTAAACAATGTTTAATATTGTTGGAATGTAACTTCTAATCTGAATGCGATAGAAAATCATATTTTTTGTAAATTATTCAACAAGTTCCATAAGTTTATTATAGTTAAAACTTTTTCAACGTCCTGTGAATTGTTTAAGAAAAGTCTAGTGACAAAATCATGTTAATTTACTTAGACTTACTTGTCAAAAGATTGCGTAAATATTGATTAAAATGACGAAAAGATTCGTTAAAAAGTCGAAAGAAATTTTGCGAACAATATTTTTCTTGTGCTTATGTGCGATGAATCAACAATTGATATTAAGGAATAATAGTTTTTGAGGCATAATTTTAAAAGCTAGGGTAAACCCGGTAAACTACCTAGTGATCGGCCCCCTTTATCAGTGACCGGCACCCAGGGAAAAATGCAGTTCTTAAGAAATTGCGTCCATGCAAATGAAAGACAAGGTCATAATCTTAGTATTCGCATCTGTTTAAAAAAGTTAAAATCTAAATAATTTCGATTATTTACGAAAAGAGCCGACCACTGTCCGGTGCCAATCACTGAACCCTTTACCCTAATACTGAAAAAAGTATTTTATTAATCTTACTTTCGAAAAACTTTTTATGGAGAACCAGAAAGAGTCTTTATCACGTACCTATTTATACTTTCACGATAAAATAATCCTTATGTCTCTTATTTATCTCTATTTGTAAATATAAAAATGAATAAGTTTACCAACTTTTAAAACGCTTTAGTGAATTTTCGAAGTTGTTACACAAGCCAAGATACATAATTATTGCAAAACCTAATTGAGAAATCTGCCTTAGGAAATAAGCTTTATAACAGAGGAAAAAAGATTCCTGTTATAGGAAAACTGAGAGAGTCTGATTGGTTGTAACAGAAACGATCCTCAACGTATTTCTGGATAAGGAAGGTTTTAATGCCACTTGCGAATTGATCGGCACCAAGAAAGCGATGTTTCCGTGCGAGTAAAAGATAACTTTATGGATATCGGATTTCATTATAATAAAAACGGTTAGAAAGCCAATAGGTTTTTACGCCGGGAGCAAGAGAAACGTCGGGCGTAAGAGGTCCTTTAAAGCAACTCGGATTACAAACCTGCTATCGTATTCGAATGGATTCTACCAGAGCAGCAATAGAAATATACCATAAGGGCGTTTTATTTACCATTACCGATCTAACAGGCGGTGGTTATATATTCCTATAGCACACCAGGGTTCGTATATGTGAGTATAGCAGCAGACGGCAACAAATTATATTCGCGCAATATGATTGCACCGCGGCTGGTAACTGGTAACGACCCCCTCTCAATGATACATTAGCCTAACCCAGCAGTAACTAGGGGTTAATCTATTGTCGAGAAAGGCTGGTTACCACCCTCTGAACGAAGTAGGTCGCACGAGAGCCATCTTGTGTAATTCCAAATGAGAAAAAAGCCAGCAACTGTACTTCTACATACGCACGCCGATGAAAACAACAGGCTTTGTTTGAGACTAATTCATTAGTGGCGTCCTAAAAGAAAACCAATTGCAGAATAGTTACAAGGATTTATTGACGATATTAAAACTTTATAAAGAACCTCCTTTCTGTAATTGAATTGCTGAGTAGAACTTTCAAAATGATTATAGAGTAATTTATGTGGAGCAAGAAATTCACACTCTGAAAAACAAACTTTCAACAAAATCGTTCATTTGGATTACACTGGATTAAGAATGTTCTCCCCGTACAGTCAAACTCAAAAGTAATTACTCTTTAAGAATTATCAAATCAACAAACAAGAACCTTTTACTAATTGCAACGAATTTTAGAACACAAACTGAAGCATTTTACATTTTAAAAAATGGTCTGAGTGATAATTCCTTATTTAAAAGTAGTTATTTCAATATTTGTGTTTTTTTCTTCGTCTTAGACAAAAGTCGTAATTTTCATACAATTTCAATTCTCAAGAGGTCATTTTGCTCCTGAAAAGATCCTTTACAGTTTCATTTCGTAAGTTTTTCTTAAAATTTGTAATTCGGCTTATTGTTTAATTTGCAAGATGAAGGAAAATTACGACTTTTGTCTAAGGCGATGGAAAAAGACACAATTATCCAAATAAATCTTCTTGATTTTATAAATCAAGGAGAATAAAACCAAAATTATTTTTAACGAGTTATGATTCTTCTTGATTTTATAAATCAAGGAGAATAAAACCAAAACTATGCTTAACGAGTTTTGAACAAGAATCCTAAGGGTACTTTAGAAAAAAAATAGTTTGTGTCATAATTGGTTTCTTAAAAATAGTTATTTGGATATTTGTGGTTTTTTCCTTCGTCTTAGATAAAAGTTGTAATTTTCATTCAATTTCAATTCTCAACAGGTCATTTTGCTCCTGAAAAGATCCTTTACAGTTCTATTTCGTAAGTTTTTCTTAAAATTTGTAATGTGGCTTATTGCTTAATTTGCAAGATGAAGGAAAATTACGACTTTTGTTTAAGGCGATGGAAAAATCCACAAATATCCAAATAAGCCTCCTTGATTTATTATTAATTATTTATTATTAAATCAAGGAGAATAAAACCAAAATTATTTTTAATGAATTATGATTCTCCTTGATTTTATAAATCAAGAAGAATAAAACCAAAATTATTTTTAACGAATTATGATTTATAAAATCAAGCACGATACAAACAAAATTATTTTTTGATTTTATTTTGATTTTATCGAAGGGTTAAAAAATGTGGAATTAGTTGTACAAGTAGTCAGAATTACTATGGAATTGAAAATAGAATTATTGGAATTTCTGGAACTAATAAGGAATTATGAAAATTAGCAAGGAAATTCGGAAATTTCCAAGGAATTCTTGGAATCATATGGAATTAATTTTAAATTACTATGGAATTTCCGCATTGCATCTCGCATTGTATTAGTTTTCTTTCAAAATTAAGACTAAAAAAGATGTGTTATTAATTTTGAACTTATGGAATCACTATGGAATTAATGGAATTCACGGAAGTACTTCTGGAATTCATTGGAATTATTGAAATTACTGGAAGTACTTGGAGTTATTTGGAATTTGGAATTGATTGGAATTAGTGGAATTGATGAGAGTTAGTGGAATTGGAATAGAATGCACACAAAAATTTGAAGTTGTTAATCTCTCGGATTAATTATGCTTAGCGAATTTTGAAAAAAATCCTAAGGGTACTTTAGAAAAAAAATAGTTTCTGTCATAATTGTTTTCTTAAAAATAGTTACTTGAATATTTTTGGTTTTTTCCTTCGTCTTAGATAAAAGTTATAATTTTTATTCAATTTCAATTCTCAACAGCTCATTTTTTTCTTTAAAACATCGTTTACAGGTCTATTTGGTACGTTTTTATTAAAATTGTTTTATTTAGAAATTATACAGTTAATGATCTTGTAAATTAAACAATATGCCAAATTAGAAATTTTAATAAAAACGTACCAAATAGAACTGTTAACGATCTTTGAAGGAACAAATGACCTGTTGAGAACTGAAATTGAATAAAAATTACGACTTTTGACGGAGGAAAAAATATAAATATCTAAATAACTATTTTTTAATAAACAATTATAACTTAAAGTATTTTTTAACGTAAAATGATTCAGTTTCTCTTCTAAAATTCGTTGAAATTAACAATTTTCCAATTTTATTTATTACAAATCTCATTATAATTGACATATTATAAATCCCAATTGATTTGGACTTGGGAAATTATCACTTATTGCTTTTTATGATGCGACTTGATGTAAAATACCCATGACATACTTTAATAAAAGCCATGAGACTCAAAATGCACATGCATGCAGTTTCTTTAAATATCTCAGACGTTAAAATTTAATTGATGAGATTATAAGAATAAGCATCTAGAGATTATACTGGGTAATATGTTCGTATAATAGAAATAGATTACAATCAATAATTATAGATTATAAGTGTTAATATACTTTTTCCTACGGGGTTACATCCATTTTTTTAATATTCAGTTTTTAGAATCGATTTTTCTCAGTGTGAGAAGACCCTGAATATCAAATTACTTCAAGAGTTCACCGATTTGGATGTTTCAAAGGGGTCTACATTTTTTATGGAGAGGTAAATTTCAGAGAGTTTTAATTGTCATTTTTTGCTGATCTGATATTTAAAAGTGCAAAAATATATATTTTGTATTTTATTGGAAATACTCTATTAGCAACTGATAAAAGTATGGATAATAATTTGGCAGTGTCTAGTATTAAGGAAATTTCCGTATAAATAGCACACAACACAGTATGGACCGAGGATATTGTTACGAAATTTGCCGTAACAATAGCCTTTCCTTCCTTTATGCTAGTTTTACGGAAATTTTCGTAACAATATCCTCGGCCTAATAATTTACTAAAGCGCTGTTTCAGTGAATTAAATTTCTATAACAATATTTACATTGTGTGCTCAAAATTTCCATGAATAGCATTCAACAAATTCATTTGTACGTAATTTAATATAGAATGAATACAATAAAATTGTGAAATATAAACCGGTAGAAATGTTTGGAATTAAAAAGACTGCTTTTTTATTACAGTAAAAGACTGATTTTTTATTCATTATAAAAATTTTTGTTTCCTTCAAAGCTTTTAAAATTGTATGATTATACAGTCAACAAAATGTTTGGTCCAACAGTATGTATATATATTTTAGTGGATTCAACGAAAATATTTCATGTAATGAACGAAATTTTTTTTCAAATCAGTAAGAACCGTTTAAAAAATTTGTTTAAACGATTTAGGTCCCTTCAGCTAAAATTTGGTCCAATCCTCAAAATCACTTAGTGCAATTAAGGATGTTATCTACGTACAGTCAAACTCAAAATTAAACAATCTTTATCTTGAATTATAAGTATAATATTATAATTATAACCTATGCATATATTTCAGGATTGGATTATATATTTTAATATCTTATACATTTTAAATTTTAACATCTTGCATGTTTCAGTTTATAATCTAAGATATTATTCATTAACATCCATTTATAACATCTAAAGATTGTAGTTCTTAATAACCTAGATCGTTCTCCAATAGTTTATATTCCAAGATTATATCCAGTAATATACTTTCCCTTACTGGGTAGAATCCATTTTTCTCAGTGCAAAACTGAGTAGAATTAAATCCCGCGATACAGTTTTTACCAAACTCTATTTCACAATTTGGTGTTCCTGCGTTGTACCTCCATTGATTAAATTTCACATTGAATAAGCATACAATTTTGTTTTGTTGAATCTATAATAGTTTATAAACTCTGCAGAATGTTTCTCGTTGCACACATTTTTCACATTGAATTTACAATTTATTGGCCGAAGCTGTGCTCTAAACAAAGGACCTCATATTACTTTCTAACAACGTATTTCCCCAGAGGAAAAAAATATTTTTCTTCCTTTTTCATGTATCGTATGTATCCTATTCTCAGTAAACTACCACCGCATTGTAACATGGATCGTGCTGTTTGTACTACTGTCGATAAATACGTATCGATTCGTCAAAGGTTAGCAGCATTGGAAGGGTTGTTTCGACTGGAAACGATGATGTTTTGCCAATCACGCGCCTGTACGTGGCTGGTAAGAGTGAATGACGGGTTCACGCAAGTGGTCGGCCTGTTGTTGATGGGTGATGTACGCCTGTGCGATGTTTCATATTTTTCAAGGGTCCTCACGACCCTCACCTTTTCATCTCTGCTCTGTCTCTTTCTATTTTCTATGCCTTGTTGCATTTTCTCTCGTTCAGATCGGATGAGGCACTTCGGCACTTTGCTCGAGGCGAAACATCATCCCTTTCAGAATGTGCAAGGGAGAGCACAACTGAACGCTCGACCGTCGCTACTCGAATAAACGGGGATTCACCGAAATCACGTCTCCAAAGTACCCGCGAACGTAGAATTCGAAATTATCTGACCGCTTTCCTCCCACAGCGGTAATTCGGAATTACACTTTGTCGGGGATCAGAACGGATGATTAAAATTGAAGGAACAGTTCTTCCAGCCAGCCATCACTACTCATCTAAGAGTCCAAATGGAAAAAGGATTTCATCATTTTAATTTTTAAATACCGAGTTGCCAGCAAAGTACCCCCATTCAAAATTGATATCAATGCTTTTTACATTTGAGAGTCTTAGCCCTCAAGGGCTTCAATTTTTAAATGCCTCCAAAATGGCATTTATCAAAACATACTCTCTAAATCTGAATTAGTGAACAGTGAGTCACTAATTTAATTTAGTGACAATTTATACATGACCGACAATTGCCTATTTTCTCACTATCCCTCTTTTGGATGTTAAGAAGAGAAGAATTAGTTGTATTGTATTTCACTATTTCTTTTAGTAGTTTTCAACTTCTCACTAAATTCACTTTTCACTAATTCAGATTTAGAGACTGACGACAAAAATATTATTAGTTTTTCAGCATTTCCGAAATTTGTGACAATTCTCCACGATTGATTATCTTTTACTACTGTTAACATTTCAAAACTGCTGAACTTTCAAACTAAATTAGTTGAATTTCAAATTTTGTCAGTGTTGATACTTACAAAAAATACAATCTCATTTTCCTACTACTCCGGTCTCATGAATTCTGTATTTGAGATTGTTTTATAGGCCAGAAAATCTGGAACGAAAATAAGTTTCATTTCGTGTAATAGGATTTGTATTGTGCAATATTCTATATCCATCCCAAACGTATAATATTGCGATCAATACGTAAGGCAAACGGCAGAAAAGCGTGTTTGGCATTAATAAACCCCTGCTTCCTGAAATAATGGATAATTGAGCTATCTGTTTTTTCGTACAAGTATACGATAATAAAAAAATCTGCGTCGCGTGGAGAGTTCCGCATGCACAATAATGACTTGCAAATTACTGAGTTACAGCGATAACTGATATATCGCTCGACGCAAGGATTTCCGTATAATTTTCATTAATGTGCCTCAGTGTGTATGTCTGCATGAGAACAATAAGGGCAAATTACGACCTCGCCAGGTAAATTGAGTAAATGAAAGGAGGAATGCAAAGGGTCTTGGCCTGTACGCGTGTGCTGACACTGAACACTTCAACTGAGAAGAGCTCACGTATACATGAAGGCACTTTAATGAAGATGGAATTAAACAAGTAAAATAGTAGAAAGTACCACTATGTACGTGCTTTCATTAATGCCTTCTTCCTAATCTTGTTTTCCACATCGTTAATGTTCCCGAATGCATTCCAGAAATTCGTTGAAACATTATGGAAGATCGTGAATCCAAACGACCTCCAGTTTAACATCCATGATTTATTACCTTCTCGGATATTTTCAAAAATTTTATTACCATTCGTAGTCTTCCTGATTCACGTTAAAACATATGGAAAATAGTTTAAAATTCGTTAAATGCTATAACTTTAAAGTGTTTACTGTTTACCTTTCAATTTTTACTTCTTTTTACAATTTCATTAAGGTTATATTGAGGGGAATGACTCAAAGAAAAATAACAACCCCGTAGCAATAACAGTCTTCCTAGCAACGGTTATATCAACCCTTTTATGAATTTGCAGTTTGCACCAGGGGAATATGATCAGTAAGGAGATGTTTGTTCAAGATCCAATACTATCCCTTTTTTTAGTGAACGTATTTGTGCTCTATTTTTCGAAATTGTTAGATTCATTTTTCTTCACCAACAGATAATAGCAGCCCCTTCTATCAATTGTAAGTATTAGAAGAACGTAAAATTATTTAGAAACAGTCAATAACAATATTTAAATTATTAATTCGAATCAAGAGAACATACTCGTGTTTTAATTATTTTTCTTTGCATCAGAAGAACAGACCTGCCAACGAGTCACTTTTTAAAAAATTTCGTTACTTTTCTCACCTTTTCGTTAAAAATAGAAATAATTCTTTTTAATTTTGTTTTTCTATGAAACTTATTACCATGCTGAATGTGACTTTGTCATTCCAAAAGTCTATAATTCGAATGAGAATACGTAATACGAGTATCACAGTCAACTATTTCCCTTCTTTCCCCTACTTTCCTCCTTTTTCCCATATTATTCTCAAAATCCGTTAAAATCCCTTTGTTTGAGAGTTTTATTCCTTTTTCCCTTTTTTTTTTAATTCAAGGTTCCAAATCATTTTCCAAAAATTATGAAGAATAGAAACTTATGATGTTGACAAACTTTTTAAACGCTTTTTGAAATTTTCCCTAATAATTTGCAAATTTTCAAACCTAAATAATTTTAAGATTCCCATGCATTAATCATGCATAAATTGTTCAAATTGACTGACATTAATATGAAATCGATAAATAAACATTCGTTAAGTACTATTTAATAGTGTATAATAAATAAATAATTTGTTATTAACAATTGTATTGTCATAAAAAGTAGTATGAGATTTTGTAATGATTTTGATATTTATGAAGTGATTTTTGTCTGCACTCTGGCTTAAAGAAAGGTGCAAGCATTATAAAATAAATGCTAGTATATTTCTTATCGTTATAAATAAATAATATTAACAAATGCAGAGTTCGAGCAATTTTTGAAAGTTTGAGGTACTTTTTTAAAGGAAATTTGTTTCAATTGGTTTTCCTGTGATACTTCACCATAGTATATTGTCATTTCATGACAAATGTTATTGTTATAAACAAATGGTATATACAAATTCGCTTTTGGAGCAATTTTTTTTTAGTTTCAGGTACTTTTTTTGGAAATTTGTTTCAACTGGTTTGACAGTGTTACTTCACTACAGTATATCGTCATTTCATGACAAATTTGATTGTTATAAATAAATTATATAAACAAATTTGCTGTTGGAGCAATTTTTTTAAGTTTCAGGTACTTTTTTTTTTGAAATTTGTTTCAATTGGTTTAACAATGGTACTTCACTGCAGTACATTGTCATTTCATGACAAATGTGATTGTTGTAAACAAGTGGTATAAACAAATTCGCTGTGGGAGCAATTTTTTATGTTTCAGATACTTGTTTTTGGAAATTTGTTTCCATTCGTTTTCCAGTGATATTTCAGTACCGAAAATTGTCATTTTATGGCAATGTGTGATTGTAATAAAAAATTCGCATCAACGAATTTCCTATTTGCTCAATTTTTTAAAGTTTGAGGTACTTTTTTTACAAATTGGTTTCGATTGATTTTTCAGTGATAATCAAGGAGAGTATATTGACGTTATTTGACAAACCTTATTGTTATAAATAAATTTGCTGTTTACTTATAACAGTAATATTTGTCATGAAATGTGAATATACTGTACTGAAGCATTACTGGAAAACCACTTGAAAAAAATTTCAAAATAAAGTACCTAAAACTTTGCAGAATTGCTTAAACAGATAATTTGTTTATGCGATTTGTTTATAACAATCACATTATTTGTCATGAAATATGAATATACTGTATTAAAGCATCACTGGAAAACCACTTGAAAAAAGTTTCAAAAGAAAGTACCTGAAACTTTGGAAAATTGTTCAAACAGAGAATTTATTTATGCAATTTGTTTATAAAAATAACTTAAAGAAAATTTCAAAAGGAGGTACCTAAAACTTTGCAAAATTTCTCAAGCAGAGAATTTGTTCAAGTGATTTGTTTATATCAATTACATTTGTCATGAAATGACAATATACCGTTTTGAAGTATCATCGGCAAACCATTAAAACAAATTTCCAAATAAAAGTACCTAGAACTTAAAAAAATTGCTCCAACAGCGAATTTGTTTATACCATTTATTTATAACAATCACATTTGTCATGAAGTGACAATATACTGTAGTGAAGTATCACTGGCAAACCAATTGAAACAAATTTCCCAAAAAAAGTACCTCAAATTTTCAAAAACTGCTCAAACTCTGTATTTGTTAATTTTTTTTGTTTATAACAATGAGAAATATACTACCATTTATTTTATTATGCTTGCATATTACATTAATCTGGATTGCAGACAAAAATCACTTCATAAATATTAAAAATCATTAGAAAATCTCAGACTACTCTTTATAACAATAGAATTATTAATAACAAATTATTTATTATAAATTATTAAATAGTACTTACCAAATGTTTATTTATCGTTTTTTATATTAATGTTACTTAATCTGAACGATTTATGCATTGTAAATGCAACGGTATCTTCAAAATTATAATTTTTTCAAACTTTACATTTATTATTATTATTATTTATCGGCATTTGGAACTCGAAAGTTCATTGCCTCATCTACCCGAGACCGCCACGCGTT
>JBAGKK010010068.1:0-12118 GCA_037177015.1 Euceroptres primus
ATGCACAGGATAGAGACGCGTGGCGGTCTCGGGTAGATGAGGCAATGAACTTTCGAGTTCCAAATGCTGATAAATAAATAATAAAAGCGCATTGTATTTCACATTCCAGTAATTTAATTAAGATTTTTTTCTAACAATAATCAGATAAATTTTTCCACTGATTATATTTTGCAATACAGAGCATTTTAAAAAGACATTATATTTGTTAATGTGAAATTTAATAATACATAATATATTTGATATATGAATGAATATTTTGATCATGAAATTTCGAAATTATAAATAAATTTTTGCCGGAATTCAAAGTCTTATAGTGAATCAGATTTAAATTACCACAAATAAAAAAATAAATAACGAATCATTGCAATCTGATATAAAATCAAAATAATTAATTAATTATAATAAATAATTAAGGGTACGTGATACATAATGCTGAAATTTTGGGCAATAATAAAGAATATATTCAGGCATCTATGTCTAGTGCATTTCAGTTTTTATTTCGAAAAAAAATTTCAAAAATAATTTTTTTTCAAAATAAAAATTGAAACGCATCAGACATCGATTCCTTGATATATATCTTATTATTTCTTTAAATTTTAGCATTATATTTGCATTTTTATCTTAATGAACCTGCTGCATATAATTAAAAAATCGTAATTCGTGACATCATTGTGTATCAAATACCCTTAAGTATTTTTTAATTAGATTTTGAAGCCATAGCGAGAAATAAAAAAGGTGCCCCTTGTTCCTAAAATTTTTCTATGTGCAAGACGGTCTTGCTTCAAGTTCTAAACATGCGACGATCAAGCCTTTGCTCGCATTCACTACATGTTCATGGAGTCTCGCGAAAATAAAAATATGATGGCACATTTGTATTTATTACTAGATGATTAGTAAAGACATTTGAAGTTTCTAGGTTTCATTTTGAAGCTTATGCTTTAAAGTACAGCTATGAATTTTTTCAAAATTCTCCTAAATATTTTCTACATTTTTCTAGGAATTGAAAAAAGAGTCGAAAATTTGTTACCTAGCACATTATGTTCTTTTAGTTTTCTTAAATTCTACCCTGAATAAGAATATTCTAAAGTTATTCACATATGGCTCGTTCGACGCGAAATTTCTTAATCTTTTCAATGCTTTTTGCTAAAAGTTACAATCGCATTTCCTTCCCGAGTTTCTTTTCCGATGAGATGCGAGTGAAGCGGTCTGATACTCGGTCTACTGTTTGTATAAGAGATCGTTTTAACTTTTACCTTTTCACAAATTGTGTTACCAGTGAAATTAAGTAACGAAAATTTGTCATTCAATATTATTTGTTAATTTCACAAACAAATTATATAAAAATTTCCCATTTGGGAGATTAAAAGTCAACAAAAAATAATTTTTTCTCTTAAGGGGTTAGGCTTAATTAGAAGGCCAAAAAAGGCTTTATTTACGAACTTTTCTGAAAACTAGTTTATTTAATTTTTGACCAATGTTTTTCTAGTCAAATAATACATGTTTCAAGAAGTTACAATAATTTTTTCATCGCAAAATATTAGGCTATATTCGAGTTATCCGCAATTTTGTCAAGGGCAAAAAAAAGGCATTGTATGGTTCCCTGGTGCTCAAGACTGGATTTAATTTTTGACCAATGTTTTTTAAATCAAATAATACATGTTTCAAGAAGTTACGATAATTTTTTCATCGCAAGCTATTAATTTATATCCGAGTGATACGCAATTTTGTCAAGGGCCAAAAAAAAGGCGTAAAAAAAGACGTTCCCACTGCTGCGCAAGACTGGATCATCTGCAATTAAAAATTCCAACGGGATTCATTAGTAAATTATACTCGCTACAGCCGGGACGAAGGGTTTTGGAAAATTTTGATTTTTGACAAAATGGCGGATGTGTAATGTCAAAGTTAATTTATCGCATTAAAAAAACTCTCATTTTTCGGGAATAAAAAAAAATATGTATTGGAATAACAATTTCTTTGTCCATACTGTAGCTAGTTCAATTTACTAATGAATCCCATTAGAATTTTTCATTGCAGATGATTTAGCTTTGAGCAGCAGTAGGAACCGCATATCTTTTTGGTCCTTGACAAAATTACGTATAACTCGGATATAAATTAATATTTTGCAATGAAAAAACTATTGTAACTTCTTGAAACATGCATTATTTGATTTAAAAAACTTTGGTTAAAAAATAAATGTCTTCAAAAAAAATTCGTAAAAAAAGCCTTTTTTTAGCTTTCTAATTGACCCTAACCCCTTAATTGTCCTTAAATGATGTTTTCAGTGATACCAGTGAGATTATGCGATTCAGTAAATGTCTACAATTACCATTTGTGTATATAATTTGTTTATAAATTTAATAAATAATATCGAATATTATATTTACGACACTAAACTTCACTGGCAACATAATTTGAGGATAATTAAGAGAAGAAATTATTTCTTGTTGACTTAAAATGACAACAGTGTACATTTGTTTATACAATTTGTTTATCAAATTAATCAATAATGTCAGGAGATAATTTGTTTTGATCGAGTATCACTTTACCGATGAAAGTAAGTAATTTGATTGCCGAAATATCTTTTACAAATGAACAATCCATAATGTTGAGTATTTGTTATTAGAAATTGTTCAACACTGAGAACGCGTCTCACTGAAATGACGTTACATTCGGAACCAGGACAGTCTCCATGAATTTTTTCAATGAAAGGTAAATTTACAAGAAATCTTTATATCCTGATTTTAAAAAAAAATTAAAAGGGGGTGAATAAAAAATTTGATAGAAACTTTTTTTTACTTTTTTTCGGAGAAATTGTGAAATTTTTCTTTCAAAGTATTATTTTCTCAAAATGCATAATTTCACCTCTAATACCTCCAAGTTTTATCAAAATCCTATCATCGGTTCCAGAAATATCGATAATTCAAGAAAATCGAAGCTCAAAATTCAATAGGGCGTAACTCCTGCAATTTAAAAAATTTTCGAAAATTCTTTGGGTTCCAGATGTCTCTTATATAGCTCTATAATTTCACCAAGTTTCATTAAAATCGGAATTCCACTTACAGATCTTGATATTCCTAACGAATACTAACCCATTTATCGTGACACTTTCTACACTGTAAAAAATTTTTTGGAAGTTTTTTCGAAAAATGTTTGCCAACTTATAACCCAAACATTTTGAAAGTTTTCCTAATGCATTCGGAAATAATTTCGAATTGTAGTTGGAGATTTATTTATATACAATCTCCTAAGCTTTACGAAATATTTCCTAACTTTTCGGAAATTAACCAATATATTCGGAAAATTTTCCAATATTCTCAGAGAAATTACCCATTTTGTTCAGAAAAAAGTCTATCCAACCTTTTGCGGAAAAATTTCATTCTATTTCGTCTTAAAAATTTCCAAAATTTTTCACAGTGTATTAAATATTTAACTGAAATTAAAATCTATGATAAAAGTAATTGATTATTCTTTTATATGATATTTTATGCTATGCTTGGTGTCAGTACTGCGCTTTTTATCAGTTATCAACCGCTACAGGAAATTCTAAGAAATTAATCTACGTCTTTAACGTAATTTCTTACACAATAATTAGAATCTTGAAATTTGAAATGATATTTAAGAATTGCTTTAGTGACGCGTAGAGGGAAATGCATGACAGATGACAGTTGCAGTACCTGATATTATGAATCAGTTGTTTTCTTCATTCAGTAATTAGTTAACTATTCATCCATGAAGTAGTGCATTAATTTAACCAAATTTTATTCATTATTATCAGCAATTGCAGAATTATACGACAAAAATGAGTATAAAACTGTCCACAACATTTAAATAAATATGCAGATATGCGCTGAGTAAAGAGAGTTTCAAAACCCAAAATTAGACGATTTGAAATTTTATTTCAAAAGTTACTCACTGTGTTTTAAGTGAATCGTATCAACAATTGCATGTTTTAGACATATTTGATTCACTTTGATATAATATTTATCAAAGATAGATGGTTTCTGCAATCGACAAAAGTTACGAAAAACCTTGAATTACGCGTTTTAATCAACATAGACTTTACAAAACAAGAATATGGCAATGATCGTACATAACGAAACATTAAAATTATTCATGGCTTATCTGTTATGTCGAAAAATCGATCTGACGAATACGAGAGCACGATAACCCTGGATAATATAGTTATTCAGATACAAAAGTTTTTGCATTTGTGTATCTTGGTTTCTTTACTATCTAAGCATTATCACTAACGTCATGTGAATCGCATTGTTAGTTGAAAAATGCGAGAGAAACAATACGGAGGATGTAACCGGTACATAGCGTTAAAGCATATCAGAATTTCTGTTATAGTTAGATTGCGAAAGCAGTAGCAATTGTTTTCCACCCTTTGTTCTTCCCGGATTATAATAATAGAATTTCACACCAATGTCTGAAGACATCACTATTGAATAATGTAAGATCAAACCGAGTATTTAGTAAAGCGTGCAGAATATTTTACAGATATATTCATTATAATTTAAAATGCTGATACATGATTTCTCTAAAGTTAAGTAATATAACAATTCTGTTTGCGTCAGATTCGACCTCAAAATATTTTATTACATAACTAATGTCTGTGATAATTTTATCAAAAAGAGGATTTCTGATTCCTAAAAATCAGTATTTTTTCATGATTCATTACATACTTCAAAAAATAATAAAAGTTGTTCTGTTCTATGATAATAATGAAAGAATATTCAAGTTAACCTTTTAATCGGGATCATCAGATTGTTATGTTCTTGTTACAGATAACACTCAATTACACGATAACATTATCGTAATGATTAAGAAAATTTATTACCGTAATTGTTAATTTTCATATTTTATCAAATGCCTCAAGCTGAAGATGATCGCTACTGTTACGAAATTTACCGTGACAATAGCCCGTTCCCCCTTTGTGTAGTATGCTGGTTGTACGGAAATTTCCGTAAAAATATCCTTGGCCAAAATAATAACTTAGCTCAATTAATGAAAAAGAAAGAAGGTAATTTTTTAAAAATTTGACATCAAAATGTTTCTAAAAAAGTTTCCTGAAAGAATATATTTTTCTTGATAAAGATATTTTTGTACCGTGGTTTGGTAAGAGGCAAATGATTAATAGTTTTCGTGTTGTGGAAGTCGAAGAGTAAATAGAATGCTGCTGAAGCTTGTTTGATAAAATATTATCTCTTCTTACTGATACAATCATTTGGAAACAGTTCTCAGAATTATTTTTTTTTTAAATATATATTTAAAAAAAGTTTAGTTTAGTATAATACTTAGTATTAAACTAGTTTAATATAATAAGAGAGCAGAAGGTATATATCAAAAAATTCCAGTGGAAACTCTCAGGAGTTTACTGGGAATTTCTCAGGAGTTTCACGGGAAGCTTCAGTAGAAACTGGAGTTTTCACTGGAAAATTTCAGTGGAAATTTTCAGGAGCTTTCTAGAAATTTCTCAGGAGTTTCCCGAGAATAAAATTCCAAGGAATTTCCCGGGAGTTTTTTCAGAATTTTCCTGGGAAATTCCTGATAATAAAATTCCCCGAGTTTCCCAGGAACTTTTTTTTTACATTTACAAGGTTGACAAATTTTGCCAACCTTAATTTGTTTGGCAATTATTACGTATGTTGAAAGATTTTGAATTAATAAAATTCTATATTCTTAGAGAAATCATTAAAAATAAAGAAATTATGGGAAAATTCCAATCACCCTTTTCGAAAAAGTTTAAAAAACCAGATGCGACACATAGACAAAAGGTTTTGCAAAAATTGCTATCTAAATGAGGACAGTATCAGATCAAAATCAGAACATGTGGCATCTTGGTTTAGGAGCCACTATAAATTTTTAAAAATTGTTATCTTAATATGCAATTATTTTGAAATAAACATTTTTAAGTTGATGAATTAGCTTTTACTTTTAAAATATTTCCACTAGCCATGTTTTTGAATATAGGAAAAGATTTTTCTTAGTTTACATTATTTTTATAAGTTAATAGTATAATAATAGTTATAAGTTTTGTGACATCAAGGCAAATAGATATAATGATAAGAATAGTTCCCTTATTACTTGTTAGCTTATAATTATTGCGTAGAAGTGAAATTTTTCTTATCACAATTAATATGTTTATTTTTGGTTGTATTTCATTACATACGTTTCATTTTTAAGTACATGTGTTTCCTTAATCTCAATTCCGAAGACAATAATTAATAGGAAATGTCGCTGACGAAATTTTAGTCACGTTCTATCATATAATACATGCCACGCGCCAGGAATAATTATTATAAGTATTCGGAAAGAAATTACAAGATTAATTCAGCGTGTTTATTGCATCAGCAGAAGCGCATTGAGTTGACGAAACGTTGAGAGTCAGAAAGGCCCAAACAAGACATGGAACGATATAGAGAAAACCAGCTGTTAGTGATTGAGAGAGACAAATATTATGACAGAAAAAGAGATGAAGTAAAACAACCATAATCATAATTTATCGTGATGTCTTTGCAAAGGTTTAGGTCACTGGCACTTCTAAGTCACGCTTTCAACATTCATTCATTCATTCATCGATTCCATTTGATGAAATTGTGGTTTATCCTTACATCATTATCAGCACAGACACGCGACTGAAAGAAAAGCATAATCCAGTTTTCCGATATCTTTTTTCGGAAGTAAAACGGGACGAGTGCGAGTGTCCAATATATATCAAAGAATCGATAAGATAAGACAAGAAAGTATCAAAATTAATGAACAAGACATATGGTTTTCGCAAAAAGATAATAAGTGCTCTAGACTCAATGAACCACTTACTTCAGATAATTTTATTTTTGTATCACGGATAAATATTTAATGACTGTGTATTACTGATAAATAATTAGCAGTCAGAATATTCGTGCATGCAAATAGCTTCTTATTTTTAATAATATATAATTTTATTTCATGTTATAACAAGAAACAATAATAATATTATGATAAAATATAATTTTTATTATTCAATGTCATTTTATAGAAGTGTTTGATATTTAATTGATGCTCTTTTATCAAATTGCAGTTACGCAATTACATACGCTTGACGTTATAATGATTATAATTTAGTGCTGTATGAATAGTCTTGTGATAAATATGAATACCTCTCGTAATGAAGGAGACATATTGATAATTAGTGAGACATAAATGGGAAAAAAAGTTAAATTAAACAGTCTTTGATTCCCGTTTTTCATGATAAATTATATGTACAAATAAACCATTGAATGCCTTTTATTATGAAGTTCGGTGTAAGTTCAATTTTGCTTAAACAACAATGTAAACATCTACCTTCAGGGCAAAATGCATTAAATGGTTTTACTGTACTAAAGTAATAATGCAAAGACTTAAAAAAAATTCTTTAAGAATAAATCCTTCTACCAGAAATAGAAAGAACTGATAAAGAGGTCCTTTTTTTCTCTTAAAATAAATAATAAATTTACAAGAACAAAGTAAACACTTTGGGTCTAAATTTCCTATTCTGAAAAGTTTATCAAAAATTTTTACAATTGAATGATATTTGTGATTTCATTAAAAAATCAAATTAAATATTTTTTTAAAACAGCTTTAGATGGATTATTTTTATTGATTTTGACCGAATCCATTTCAAATTATGTAGGCCGGCAGGTGACATGCTCAGGTTTGTCTTGCTAATGAAATATGTTTTTGTTCGTGGAAAATAAGAAAGCACGTATTTTTTTAAATTAACATATGAATATTTTTACATTTTTTACGAGTTTTTAAAAATTTTAAGGAGTGAATGAATTTTTTGGAAATTTTACTTTAAAAACCTTGTCATTTTTACCATTTATGAGATATTAAGGTTTTTCTTATTTCAGTTTACACAGTTTTTTGCACTCTTTCAAAATCTACAAAAAAAGTAAAAAATAATAAAAAGTGGTAAAGTTATTTCGATTTGTTGATAAAAATTAAATTACGATTCTCGATTTACAAATTTTAAGGAGTAAATGAGTTTTTTGGAAATTTTACTTTAAAAACCTTGCCATTTTTACTATTTTTAAGATATTAAGGTTTTTCTTATTTCAGTTTATAAAGTTTTTTGTACTCTTTCAAAATATATTTAAAAATTAAAAAATAATAAAAAATGTACTCTTTCAAAATATATTAAAAAATTATAAAATAATAAAAAATGGTGAAGTTATTTCGATTTTTTGAAAAAATTAGAAAAAGTTTTTCTCAAAATTCCCACCTTTTTTTCTCTAAAATTTTTAAGATTTTTAATTTTTATTCATTTAAATTTTATTCATTTATTTATTTATTTAAAATTTAAAATAATATTTATTTATTTAAAATATTTAAAATCTTTAATATATTCTACCTACCATAAATTTCCCATTTGGTATTTTTTTTGTTTTTCGGGAGAAAAAAATTAATTTAGAGTTTTTTTTTTAATTTTGCCATTTTATAAATTTTTGAAATTTCTGGTTCCAAATTGTGAAGTATTTTTCATTCCTTCTAAACTGATGAGAAAAAACAAGAAAGAATAAAAAATAGTAAAGCTATTTTGAGTTTTTGATAAATTAAATGACAAAATTTTATCAAAATAGCTACCTTCTTTTTGCTAAAATTGTCAGGAGTAATATTCAGAAATAATCAGGAGTAATATCAGGTAATATGGACTGAGTCTTTTTTTTTCGTAGGAAAACAACGTCGATTCGTGTGATTTGTTTTTACTTCAGAATATTTATTTACTTTTCAACTTAACCGTTGTATAATTAAAAATTATAGAAATTATGGAAAAGTGCGTAAAAAGGTTTTGATAAAATTTCGTTTTTTAATTTTTCAAAAAATCAAAATAGCTTTACCATTTTTTATTCTTTCTTAGTTTTTCTCATCGGTTTCGAAAGAGTGAAAGAAACTTGACAAACTGGAACAAAAAAAGCCTTAAAATCTAAAAAAATTGCAAAAATGGCAAGTTTTAAAAAAAATCGAAATTATTTTTTTCTTCCGAAAAAAATACCAAATAGAAAATTTATGCTAAGTAGACTATATTAGTACTTATTATTCCTAAAAATGTCAGAGGAAAAAAAGGTGGGGTTTATGAGAAAACTTTTTAAAAAGTTTTTTCCAAAAAATCGAAATAATTTCACTATTTTTTACTACTTTTAAATTTTTATGTGGATTTTAAAAGAGTGCAAAAAACTATATAAACTGAAACAAGAAAAACCTTAATATCTCAAAAACTGCAAAAATGACAAGGTTTTTAAAGTAAAATTTTCAAAAAACTCATTTTATCCTAAAAATTTTAAAATATTCGTAAAAAATGTAAAAATTTCGATACGTTAATTTAAAAAATACGTGTCTCCTTATTTTCCACGAAAAAAAACATATTTCATTGGCAAGCCAATCCTGAACACGTCACCCGCCGGCCTACATGATTTCAAATGGACTCAGTTTTTTACTTTTTATCTTTACAAATATTTATTTATTCAATAATGTTTTATTAGAACAAAGAAGATTGATAACTTGTCTTAAGTTTTGTGAACCATTGATGGAAAATTCTTGAGTAAAATAATATTTATTTATTCAATAATATTTTATTAGAACAAGGAAGATTGATAACTTGTCTTAACTGCCGTCCAAAGAAAAAATACGTAAGTGATTTTGTGGTTTTGGGTTATTCTCTTAAATCTAGTAATGGAAAAGTCGACCTAAGCGACAATGTCACGTATCTTTTTACTTTGGACGGCAGTTAAGTTTTGTGAATCATTGATGGAAAATTCTTCAGTAAAATAATTCAACTCGTGTGAAAATTTCCATAAATTCTATGGATTTGTCATTCTGGATTATTCGACAGTATCGGTATCGGTATCAGTATCTGTAGGAATAATCTAAATGCAAATGCAAAGGCATTCTCCAATGATAAATAACAGAATAAGTACTACGCTTTACTTCTGTTTTTCTGGGATTAACAGCGAAGAATTTATTTCACTCATTTTTCGTTCAAAGCTGTTTATTAACTTGGAATAAAAAAATTTTCCGTGCTTCACGTCATATTAGTCGTTCAAATAGATCATCTTCCATTGAACCAAAGAAATATTTTCTTTTCTGCATCTAAACATAAACATAAAAATATTTTCTAACAAACAAATTTTGTTTTGATGATGAAAATATTTCAGTAGTGATCTTCAAATCTCTATCAGTAATAATAATAGTTGATGTATTAAATACGAACTCATTTCGGTGAAAATAAACCAATTAAACTTAATTTGATACTGAGTAAAGAAGAATTCTTAAAAAGAAAAACAATATTCTCTAAAAAGCAGTAAAAAGGTCATTGACATAAATAAATTATTCTCTATTTTAAAATAGATAAGTTTTTATAAACTTATCTATTTCAAAATAGGTAAGTATGTTTACAAATTTATCTATTTCAAAATAGGTAAGTATTTACAAACACTTGATGATTTACAAACACAAGACGATCTATTTCAAAATAGATAAGTTTTGAAAAACTTATCTATTTCAAAACAGATATTAAAAACTTATCTATTTCAAAACAGATATTAAAAACTTATCTATTTCAAAATAGATAAGTTTTTACAAACATATCTATTTCAAAACAGGTATTTAAGTGTTTACAAACTTACCTGTTTCAAAATAGAGAACCAGACAACCTAATAAATTCCTTTTTAAAAAATAATATTAAAGATTTAACACGTTTTATTCTAATTTTGATTTCAAAGATAATATAATGTTTTGTAATTTAAAAATTCTGGGTTTGCATTTCAATCATAATTTTTATTTTCAATCAATTTCAATTGTATTTAGGTCTTTAGTCAGTATATTTTAAAATAATTTTTACTCTTTGGCGTGTTTTAATTGCATTTGAATTCCAAAGATAATAGGATGTTTTGTAATTTATAAACTCTGTATCGCTTATAAGTTGAATTTGTAGTTTCAATCAGTGCAACGGGAAAAACAAAGCGAAGCGCTTGTAAATGCCTTTAGTCAATAAAAGCCATTATCGTTGATTCAACCATTTAACCTGTTTTACGTGAATTATATTATATTATATTTTATTATATCAATGTTTCCTCGAAAGTTACTTTGAATTGATGGTGATGAAACAAAAAGACGGTATGTTGAGAGGGAGGAATATAACACAGAAAGCCATCAACGGGACTATGCCACAATGTTTTGTTTTGAATGTGCTAACGCCAGGGACCGCTTCAGACTGTCGGCCGTCCGGAGGCAAATTTCAATTCGCCACCCCTTTCATTCTGAATTTTTAAATCTAAGCATTTAAAATTCTTTCAATTCAAAAGTAACATTTGTTTCCATTATAAATCATTCATAATTAAATTAATAGTATAATAAATTATTACATTATATCGTAATTATTTTTAGAGAGAAAGTAATCATGTGAAGATTGTGAAGATCTTGTTATTGTTTAATGCAATATTTATTTTGCAAAAAATATTAAAATAAGACAACCATAACAATTTACTGATTTTATTGATCTTTCATTGATCTTTCATTGAATTTAGTTTTATTGACAGAGCAATATAATTAACTCATTTAGGCTAGATTTTAGACTTTCCTAGGATCCAATTTAAGAAACTTTAGAATCCTTATTCTTATCATTAAGTATATGAAAAGTTCTTGATCAGCTGCCGCCCCTTGCCCTTTGTAATACATTAAACTCATCTAGTAGATTTTAGACTTTCCTAGAATCTAAATTAAGAAACTTTCATGCGCCACGATCTCGGCTCACCCGACACACCGGACTCTGCCCAGCAGGGGTCCCTATTGTCCAAATAATGACACTTAAATGAGGAAAATTACATTAGAAAAAATTTGTAATTCTTCAATTAGCGATTTAAAAATGCGATTTTTAGAATCTATGCATTTTACGATTCTAGAGATCGGCCATTCCAAAATAAGATAACCCAAACTGTTAAAATAAAAATTTTAAGAATAGCAACATTTAACACTTCAGATATTTAATATAAATTCCATTATTTGTGGAACAGAAAAAATTTTTTATTTTTAGGTTATTTTTCAGCAATGTTTGTTCAGGGCATTAAGTGACCCAAAGTACCTATGATTTTTATGGTAT
>JBAGKK010010079.1:0-12117 GCA_037177015.1 Euceroptres primus
CCGAAAAAAGGTGCTTGTACAAATGATTTATGTAAGGTAAGAACACAAAGATGTTGTGCAAATTGCAAAATTTATATTTGCAAAAAATGTTCCGATCATGATCATAAGTAAAATTAAAATGAATTTCAAAAATGATAAAAAAGATAAAAACAAAACAAAAAAGCAACAAAAAAATTAAAAAAATACAAAAAAAAACGAAAAAAACAAAAAAAGATTCTTTATAAACGTCTACCTCCACGCGGTAATAACTGGAAACATTTTTATTGAAGAAATGGCTAAAGACGTTCCATACGCAAGCACATACAAAAATTTCGAACTTGTTTATCAAAAAATCATTGAAATAAAACTCTACGTGAATCAAATTCTACAGATTTTCAAAATTTCAATCCAACTCAACTTTTATTTATTTTTAGAACTAAATTTATTTGCAATTTTTTGGTATTAAAAATAGTATTTTTGAAAAACTGCCGATTTTCACCCCTTTGGGCTATTTTATGGGGTGGCAACGAAATTAACCCTTAGACAACAAAAGAAAATATGTTTTCTATTATCTGTGATATGTTTTTCCCATTTTCACCTGTTTTCAAAAGCCGAAACAACTTTTTTCAGAAAAATCCGTAAAATAGCGATTTTTCGTAAATATGTTATTTTAAGGGTGGTCGTACAACCCCTTAATGATGAAAAATGAATTTTCTGTGTGTATAACTTTATTATTTTGACATTTTGAGCCGGAGTTTTTGTGGTTTCAGCTATCGCTAAGACCTCTTTCGCATCGAAAATGCGATTTAAAAAAAAATTACCTTAAAAAATCACGTTTTTTTTTTAATTGAAAAATAGGGTGGGAAGGGGTGGTTTTTTTGAATTTTTCGGGTCAGATTCTGAAAGAGCACACTTGAAAATACCCGCCCGTAAATTTTCAGATCTTTTCAAGCATAAACAACAAAGTTGTCCGTGCTTAAAGTTGAGGGACAAAAACGGACAAATTGGGTCAATAAGGGTTAAACTTTAGGCGAACTGATATTAGCAACTTGTGTGTTTTTATAAGTAATATAGATTGGACGTTTCTGAAAAATACCACATCTGCGGAGCATGCTGCCACTTTATTTTATGATATATTAAACATGCTTTTGGAGACTCATGTTCCAAAATTTATAAATCAGCAGGTTGGCAGCCAATTTCCACCTTGGTTCACAACAAGTATGATTAAAGATATATCTATAAAGCATAAATATTGGAAGAAGTATAATTTGACAAAAGATCCATTTTATGTGTTGAATGGACAAATCCTTCCGATATTGTAAACGCATTTTCTAGATTCTTTTCGCAAGTATATAATCCGAATAACTTACTACTGCCTGATTGGGAAAACAAACCTTTGAACCAAGCGTTTAACTTGTTGTTGCCACAACGGGATAATTTACCCACAGATTACCCTCTTACCACAAGTATTGTAGTTACCTCAAAAAATGTTCTTAGAGAAATAAATAAACTTCCTAATAATAATTCTGCCGGTCCAGACAAGATTCCTTGTACGTTAATTAAGAGCTGCTCCAATTTTTTAGTTACGCCGCTTACAATTATATTTAACTTATCTCAAAGAACAGGTTACTTCCCGAAAATCTGGTAATGTTCTCGAATATGTGCAGTATCGAAAAAAGGAGATAAATAGAAAATAGTAAATTACAGGCCTATATCAATTTCCTGCGGACTGTCAAGAGTCTAAAGGTGTGTATTTATGACATCATTTCAACAGCAGTTTTTAAAGTTCTCTCACCAATGCAACATGGATTTGTTCCAAAAAGGTCCACGCTTACAAACCTATTATGTTTTACCCAGCTACTTCGGACACAGCTACAGGTACATAGTCAAGTTGATGTCATATATACAGACCTGTCAAAGGCTTTTGACAAAGTAGATCACGTTGCGTTACTACAGAAGTTGAGTGCCTTGGATCTTGACTGTAATGTAATTCGTCTTTTGCACTCTTATCTGTCAGGTAGGGAAACGTATGTACAATATGGTGGACGCTCTTCTCAAACTTTCAGGCCAACATCTGGTGTACCACAAGGCTCAAAGCTTGGTCCACTATTCTTTGTGGTGTATATTAATGATTTGTCGTCCACGCTGGATTGTCATCATTATATGTATGCATATGATGTTAAATTGTCTCTACCAATATTGGATTTCAACTCATGTTACGCTTTACAAAATAATTTAAATAAATTTCAGGACTGGTGTATCGTAAACAACCTGGAACTTAACGTTCAAAAATGTAAAATCCTCTCATTCCTCAGAGGCCGCAACACACCAGTCTCATATGACTTTGAATATACAATCCAGGGTGTGAAGATTGAGAGAGTGTTTACCATAGTTGATCTTGGAATAACATTCAATCCATGCCTCAGTTTTAAAATCCATATCGACAAAATATTATTGAGCACGAATAAATCTCTAGGATTTATGTTAAGGGCAAGTAGACACTTCAAAGATTCAGCTACTCTTAAAATTCTCTTTAATGCATTAGTGACATCAAAGTTGGAGTACGGGTTCGTAATCTGGTCACCACACTTCCAGAATAATATAAGAGCCATTGAAAGTTGTCAAAAAAGATTTATAAATTCTTACACTGGAAACAACATGGAACTTATCCTCCACCTGGTTCTGATCTAACTGAATTAAGGAAAATGTTGAATATTTGCTCATTGGAGAATAGGCGAACATATACTAGCATACTATTTCTCTTTAAAGTAATTCGAGGAATATTTGATGGTCCTGAAATTCTCCAAAATATACCGTTTGTGGTTCCAAAATACGCAACAAGAAGTGAACAGTTTATCTATGTTTCTCCAAAATTGATCCACCAATCGCCATTACACACTATGTGTACCAATTTAAATGAATTTTATGACAAAACTAGATATGATATAGACCTGTTGGTAACCTCCATTGACATATTTTGTAATGTGGTACATAATTATGTTTTAAACGACGAGGTCATCAAAATTTACTAGTGTACAACACATGTAATATACAATGTACATCTGCGCAAATACTTTTAAGCATATAATACTTGTGTATATAAATATTACATGTATATCATTGTAGCTCTGTTAATGGTCTTTAACCGATGAGCTTAATAAACTGAAATATTATTTTTGAATAAGATTACCCCCGTAGATTTACGGGGAACTGAAAATAAATTTTATATTTTTTTTTATTAATATCTCCCCTGTAGACTTATGGTTAGTAACTTTTGAACGAGGAAAACTGAAAATAAATGATTATTATTTTTGACTAAAGTTACCCCCGTAGATTTTCGAAAATGCCTGGAAATACGTGAAAAAGTTAATACTTAATTATTACTTAATTAGCTTAATTTATTACTCAATTATTACTTAAAGTTAATTAATACTTAATTATTCAGTATTTGCGTGTACATCTTGAAAATACAAACTTTGCACGACTTAGTGGAAAAAAAATTGTATAAAGAATTGGAGTGTAACTTCTGAAAAAAATAAATACTCAAATTTAACAAAAATATATGTGACGTGGAACGAAGAAACCAGCCTTACCAACGAAAAATCGATTTTCAGGTTTTTATTTATTCTGAATAATGAAGATTTCCCCTATCGAATAAAAAAATCCCCATTGCTCCACGATCAAAATCGAATTTTCTGGAGCTCAAAGTTGTACAAGGGCCCCTTTGTCTTCCTTTCACTTTGAAATCAGCCTTATGTGGTTATGATCTAATTTGTAATGATCAATGTTAATCTTTCGCGGAGTTGCACTTAAAATACGTAAAAAAGCTTTAAAATATCTTTTATTACATCTCCATCTTTCTTCTCCACAAGACAAAGTTTTTGCAAAATGGAATTTAAAGTTATTCACAATTAAAATTGTTTTACCTTTTTCAGATGTCACTTCGGTAAACATGGGAGGAACAGTGGCAGAGGCCATTTTTCCGCCAATATGCTTTTGAGATTCCAAGTGCAGCTTTTGACCAAAATAGATGAAACCAGCAAATTCACGAGTTTGAATGTTTCAAAATCACTGATCGAAAGAGAAAATTTCAGAGTGTGATCTTATATAAAGACGATTTCAAGCAGTCTGATTGGTTGAGTAATAAATTAATTTAATGTCATTGCGAACTAAGATCTTATCCATATAATCTTTCTTTTCAAGGATTTTGAATTTTCAAACGGCTAAGCTTTTTGGCTTTCCCCAAGTGAAATATTGTACCATAAATAAACAATAGGGAACTTTAGTTTATTTGTGAAAGATATTATAGCAAGTCTAACCTAAATGCTCTTATATTATAAATATTATATTCATACTAATGGACATAATAAAATTAATAAGAATTTGGAGTTTACAACTAGTTAAGCTTTTTGGTTATTCCCATATAAAATATTGAACCATTAACTAAACAATTGAGAATGATTGTAAATCATATGAGTTTGGAGTTTACAAACCCAAATATTCTTCTATATCTATTTATTCTATTCATACCCATAACAATGACGATTGAGGAGGATTAAAATGTTCAAAGTAAAAATTTATTTTATTTTGAAATTCGTGTTTTGTAAGTTAAAACTAGAGAATCTACGGATTTTTACGATTATAAACATCTCAAATAAGACTACGAATAAAATTTATTTTTATTTCGCATATTTATGAAAAATGTTACATATTTGTAATCGGGAAAGTGCACTGATTCTGAAATTTTGAATCTCAAGTTTCTAAGAAAAATTTTAGATATTTGTAATCGTGAAAGTGCACTGATTCTGAAACTTTAAATCTCAAGTTTCCAATTGCCAAAATATTGAAGTTCTTATTTGTAAAAAGTAATTTTATTGCGACGTCTTATGCAAAGTAAAAGACAAAGGGATTATCTGAGCAGGAGTCCAGCCCCAAGCTGCATCAAGGTGCGTGAGGGGTAATGTGTGCTCACTGGAAGGGGAACAGTACTCAGGTAGTTGGGGAGCAATTGCTGACTGCCCGCTTCCATCAAGTCCCAGGCGTAGACGCTTTCCACGAACTCTGCAATAAAGCAGTGGCTAGGTGAAGAAGATTAAAATTTATAAATGGAAACTTTTGCAGTTTTGTAATTGGCAAATCGATGATTGAAGATTCATATCCTGTGGATTTTCACGATTACATGCATGTAAAATTTGTTTTAATAAGTTCAAAATTAGAGAGAGTCCCAGTGGCTCAGGCCATCGACATATAGAAAGGGACTGGTGACTCTTTGCGGGAAATGCGAACGGCAATTAGAAAGAGAAGGCAGAAAGTGGTAGACAACCTGTCTCTTTCTGGTCGAAGGTATTTGGTCTAGAACGTTTTCGACGGTTGGGACTCATGACTGTACACTCTCTCTTGATGGCCTCTGCGTTCGTGCCATGCTCATGGATTGTAAATATCACAAAGATGATCGTAGATAATAGAAGAAAATATAATGTGAATATATATTTATTTGACTTGAATATTAAAAACTTGAATTATAAAAAGAAGTAAGCTGTGAAAATGACAGTGCCGTGTATTGTCTGTCGTCGTGAAGCAGACATTACTAAATGTTTGATGTTTCACGCGTAAGTAAGAAGTTAACCTCAAGATACAAACACTATGTGAGCTACGTAAGAAATGTTTTGAAGAAATCTTTTGTTTTCTATTTTTGTATTAGATTCCCGAAAAATAAAAATAGAAGAGAAACATGGTGTAGTGCAATGGGTTTGCCAGTGGAAAATCTCATAAACACATTTTTACAAGTATTGTTCATGTCATCTCAAATATTTTTCACTTGTGGAACATAGCTGTAAGCAATCCTGAATTTATTTAATATTTGCAATGCGCAAGGCCCCCGATTCATAAGCGACGCTCCTGCAATAAAAAGAGATAGGTTGCCTACCACTCTCTCCCTTCTCTTTCGAATTGTCGTTCGCGTTTCCCGCACAGTCACCAGTCCATTTCTATATGTCGATGACTCAGGCGATAGCGCGTCAGGCTTCCGTGCAGGAGGACTGGGGTACAATCCCTGTGCCAGTACCAATGGAAATTTTTCTATGTACTTCAACCGGGGCTCTGGTGGTTCTGAACCCACCTTAAACTGTAGGCCCCCTTAAAAGAGGCCAGTGTCCTGGAGCCCAGAAAAGGGCTTCATGTCGAGGGGACTATTGCTTGGGAATCAATGGTCGACTTTTAGAGTCTCGGAAAAGAGTTAGCGATTTCCGTGCGAAGAGGCTCCGTGTCGAGGGGACTGTCGCTCATTGGTTGCTGATCATTTTCGAGTAATGCACACACACACCCACACACGCGCGCGCGCGCATACACACAGACAGAGAGAGAGAGAGAGATAACACACCAGGGCAGTGCGCTGAATTTATGCATCTAACTGATGCCCTCAGAGGGATTGCTCCGTCCACCCAAGCCTGGTCGTTTGTGTCCGCGGCCTGGCTTAGGGAGGCTGCCAGATGACAGAGTGAGGCTTACTTTGCTGTGCAAAGAGACAGCTGTTGGATAGCATCTAGGATACTCAAGTTCAATATCTTAGGTATTAACAGCTAATATCTCCTTTTTCTTATCCACAGATACTGCATTTGAATATCCGAGATAGCTGTCCCATAGTTCACTATCAAATATATTCAGCCGCAATATCCAGATATTACCGGTGGATATCTAGTTTTCTCCGTGTAAGTTTGATGCTTCTAAAGAGTTCTATGACAGAAAACCTCCCATTCTTTTATGATAAATACCTTCTATCATTCATATCATTCATCGCTAGAATTTCGCGCGGCGCCATTTGAGGGGAAGGGGCTCGAGGGTAGAGAGGGACCTAACGACCGTCAACGTAACAACCAAGCAGCAACAGAGCGAGCAGTATCGATTCGCCTTTTACATTTATTTTTAAAAACACGTTAAAAATTCTTTTTTCATTAATTTTTCATCGCCATTTAAGAATTTTCATCCCTTATGGTAAAAAAATTTACATGCGTAGACAATTCAGTTACATAATTCATATTATTTTTCTACATAATTCATATCATTCCAACTAAAAGCGGTTCATACGACCCTGACTGTTTGTGTTCAGAGGCGCTCAAGGATAGCATCCATTTAACTAAGACAATGCCCAAAATCTGAGTTAAATGAAGGTTTGAGTGTACAACGTTTCCTAAATCACATTTATTCCTTGTTTCAGCAATTTTTTCGTCAATATATATTTTTGGATGATAATTTCATTGTGGTGGCAAAGTTCTATTGTTTTTCAACGATTGCAAATACTTTAATTAATGTGTCATGTCGCCATGACAAATTGTAATAAACAAACGCAAATAAGGAAATTAAATGATCGAAAATGTCAAATTAAGAAACTTGAAATTGGAATTGATAAAATTAGCGCATAAACAAAGCAATAAAAGCTCTTAATGTTGAAGCGATCAATAAACACGGAGAACGACTTTCCTTTCTAACGATGGGGTCGTAAATTCCCCGCTTCATCGAGATAAAGACTTTTCGCCCACTCGTTTCCGGTTGAAACCAGTTTTGACCACTCGAGTGAGTGAGAGAGAAAAGCGTACCTTCTCCTGGGTGGACCTTCTCTCTCAAGGATATAAAATAATGCTTTTTGAGGTGAGAGGAGGTCCGCAAAATCTTGCACCCATGTTAAAGTTACATACGGGGCATTATTTCTGAAGTGAACCGTCCTAAAAAACCCAATTTTCCCGATCAGACTTAAACTTCGGCAAAGTGTAGTATATGGTAAAATAATGTTGCCATTCGGACAAATATTTACCGAGGGAGAGGGGGTGAAATTTTTTAGTTTTTTGCGAGTGCCATCGATTTCCAACACTTTTAATATCATTAAAAAAATTTTTGGTCATTTTTCATGCTCTTTAAATTGATCATAAACATTTTTTCAGCAATAATTATTTAACCTTCAAAAGTGAAAATCAAAAATAAATGTCACGTTTTTTTGAATTCCCACCATTTTCTAAATTTTTATTTTAGGCTTAAAAGAAAGCTGAGGTTTTTTCCTATCAGAAACGTGAGGACAAAAATTGGGATAATAATTATTTAAGTATGAAAATAAACGTTAAGTACTCTCGTACGCCCTATGGCGTCGGCGCTCGTCCTTCCGAGTGCTCAACGCTCATTTTTATGAATTAAAAAATTATTGTTCCAATTTTAATCCTCAAGTTTTTCATAAAAAAAACCTCAGCTTTCTTTTAATCAAAGTCATATTAGACAAAAATTTTGTCACTGATATTACAAACGTTTAAAATGGTCGAAAAAGATGGTATTCTAAAAAAAAAGTCTTAACGCATATTTTCATTAATAAACAATTGTCAACCCATTTTGTAACCCTAATTTTCTTATAGGAAAAAAGATTAGCTTTCTTTTAAGTCTGAAAAGAAACTAAAAAAAGTCGAAATTCGAAAAAACAGTGAAATTTACTTTTGACCTGCACTTTTGAAGGTCAAATAATTATTTTCATAAAAAATGATTATGATAAATGAAAAGAGCGTGAAAAATCCAATTGAAGCTGTAGTGATCAACATTTTATTTATTGATATTAAAAGGGTTAGAAATCGCTGAAATCGATGACACCCATAAAAAAATAAAAAATTTCACCCCCTCTCCCTCCGTAAATATTTGTCGAAATAGCAAACTTTTTTTATCATATAATACTATCCAATAGTATAACACTTTGCCGAAGTTTGAATCCGATCGGGAAAATTGAGTTTTTTAGGTATGGTCACTTCAGAAATAATAATGTATGTAACTTTAACCTGGGCGTAAGATTTTGTGGACCTCCTCCAACCTCAAAAAGCCTTACGTAATTAATGGACGCTTCCTTTTTGAAACAGTCAAAAATGGTGAATTTCGCTTTTATGAGCGAGTTTGACATTTTGCGCAAAATGATCAATTTCTAATTTCAAATTTTTGTTCACTACCAGAAACTGCACCTACGAAAAATTCGCCATAATTTTTTGGCCCATAGGAAATGATGTCAAAAAATTGGTCAAAACTCAAAACTTTGACCCCGCTATGCGATGGTCAAATATTAACAGTTTCAAAATTTTTTGTTGGCCCCGATTTGTCTTCCTCGAAGGCAACTTTTCCGCTACTGCGGCGTTTGGAGTTTCAAAAATTTTAATTTTTCGGCCTACCCGAGTACCCACCCCGAAGGAGTAGGTACACAGTGGTGGAACGAATGACGAATATTTGAAAAAATAATCATGATTGCCCCTCAAGTATAAGATATTTTTCTATATTAAGAAAATATTTTTCCCACTATTTTCCCCATTTTTTGTAGAGTGAAATTCGCAAAAAAATTACCAGTTATGAGTATTTAGTACCTCTATAACATATTTTAATTCCATGTAATTCGCAGCAACCGTTCCTGATAAATTTTTTTTTTCAAAATTCAAAAATATTTTTTTCTTGGGAGCAATGAACAAATCAAAGATGATCTTTCGCAAAATTTAATGGTACTTAAAAAGCAACTTGTAAAAAAAATTCAGTCAAATCGATGTAAAAGCACATTCCCCATGCTTACCCGGCAACGGCTTTTAGGCAAAAAAAAGTGGGGTTTTTGAGACATTCTTCTTAATTTTTTCAGAAAAACCGTCACCATTCTGCGACTTTTCAATATTTTTAAAATTTTCCTGCGGATTTCAAAAGAGGACAATAAACCCCTTCATATCCAGGAACCAGTGAGCTTTAGCTGATAGAAGTGATGAAAATTGCGACAAAAACCGACTTATCTACTTCATTCGTACGCATTTCAAGCTTTATAAAATGTAAGCCTTGAAATCGCAGTTGATCCCTTTTTTGAAATATCCAACACACAAAGAGGCATGATCAATATTGTATTTAATATAATTTGTAATATACTCCAAATATTTAACTTCACAAATGGGTTCAATATGAAAAATTGAAGGTCCCATGAAGTTTGCACCCCCCACCCCGCATTATCGTAAGAGAAATAATTTAATGAAATTGACATATCACTCTTAGCTTGCCTCAGGAGCAACGATGTGGAATTGGTGATACAATGGTCCCTTTTGTTTTCTTTTTATATATTTTAAATACAATTTTTATTTTTTTAGAATTTTTTAAATTTTTCATATTTTTTATATTTTCTTTTGATTTTTTGATTTTCAGTTTTAAAAAAACTCTTTTCAATTTCGATGAATAGATGGTGCCTTCAATCAGATTAATTTGATTTCTCAGACAATCAAACAATGCTTGATATGTCTCAGAGCTACATGAATTTTCAAAGTTTTTGAAACCTTTACAGTCTCTACACCTTCCAAAGCTTTATGAAGTTCCTCGATAGGTTTGTCTAGATCAGGATCAACTTCTCTCGTAGAAAATCAGCAATTCACGAGTTTATCCATAGCCTTGAATGCAGAGGTAAAAGGCCATAAGTTTTTAAACCCGTGCATTCACAGCTAGTTTGCAGACTCGCTACATAATCATCACACTGTTCTTCTAGTTAACAAAAAAATTGTATTTTCATAAAATACACATGTTTCAGAAATTTTGAAAATTCATGTAGCTCTGAAAAACAGAGTGATTCTCATTTATGGCTGATTTTATTAAAAAATAATTATTTCTCCAAAAAATTTTGTTCAGAAAAAAGTTGTATTTTCATAAAATACACATTTTCTCTCTAAACTATTTTTCTGTAAAAACAATATTTTTCAAAATAAATCATGTAAACCGCGAAAATAGAGGTCGTTTAAAAAATTCACTGTATCTCAGAAATTAAAATGCATAGAAAAGTATCTGAGGCTATTTTTGTACAAGGTTGAATGTGTAAATTTACATATAATAAATAATCATGTATTGAATTAGGACTATAGCTGTTAAATCGATGTGAAAATGGTAAATTTGATCAAAAATATTATTTTTAGCCTTATAAATATTTATATTAGAGAAAACCAGTGCCTTTACAAGAAGATCGCTTAACTTTAAAATTGGAAATTGTCAGCTCTTTGAATTTTTGTGAAAATTAGTGAATTCATAGACAATTTTGAAAACGGCCTTAGCTTGCATTTTTGGAAATGCGTATAAGGTAAATATTTTTCCTAAAACTACTCTCTGAAACGAATAAATTTAGCCATTAAACATTAAAATCAGTTAATAATTACATTTTTTATGAAGGTTTGAAAAGAAATGCAAAATTCACGAAAAACTCAAATTTCAAAAAAAAAAGTTTCTCAGAAAGTTTCTCAGAAATTTAATACTTTATTTTTGGCGGTTTTTGGGCACCTACTATTAGGAAAAAAATCGCTAAATAAATCGCTGTCATGGTCGCACCGAATTTTGGCTGAAATTTAAAAAAATCTTTGGAATGACCCATATATAATGCATATAATATATAATATATATAATAATATTATATTAATAATTAATACATTATATTAATATATTATTATGTTAATATAATGAATATTAATATAATATTTACTAAAATAAAACAGTACCTCGCGGTGCCAGGCCCCGCCCGGCCTCGACTATACCACTGGCATACGTCATATCAATAGCAAAAAAATTTCTTAAAAAACATTTTGTTTTGCAATTTTGAAAATTTAAGACCAGATAAACCTTCCTTAATGCCTTTTGATTCAATTCCTAAATTGTCAACTCAATATCTCATTTCGTGTGGACGTGAGTTTGTCGAAAAAAATTCAGGTAAGGTAGGAATTGGGTAAGTGTTACATGCCCGATTAGTATTTCATTAGAGGCCATATCTAAACCTAAGGATTTAAAAATCTCTTAATCGGATACATACCAAAGGGAATTTCAGAAGCTTGCTCACATCACTTGTGAGCTGACCACGCATTAGTAAATATTCAATTATTTTTATTCCGTGCTCTCTTTCTTCACTGGCGGCCTCAATAAACAGCTTACTAAATCCTGGTCGATTTACAGAATCACGTGCAAAATAAGCTCCCTAAAATAATTGCAATAAATATTTATTATTTTTTCCAAAAAACGCCTTATTATGGATTTTTTCAAAATAACAAAAGAATTACCATAGCAAGATAATCCATGGCAGCTGTGATCTCTATTTTTACTTGGTTTTCCATAATTTTCACACACGGATCTACC
>JBAGKK010010090.1:0-12117 GCA_037177015.1 Euceroptres primus
ATTTCAGGAGGCAATAGAAAGCAAAAAATTGAAATAAAAAATTTATTCATTGTGCTGATAAACACGTAAATCCTGAAACGCATGAAAACTTAACTTTTTAATAAAAAAACACATCTGCTTTTGTTCTCTGCTTTTTCTGATAATCGAAGCAAAATCGAAGGAGAATAACCCAGATTTAGGTAGCCAACCAACAGTTTCTTATCCTTCTAAAATATACATTTCACCTAAAATAGGTGAAATGTGAAATTAAGCCGACACAAAATGTCAACATAACCTGACATAACTCCAAATTCACTCAAAAGTTTTTACTTTGAATTCTGCTTTAAATCAACATAATTTTCACTTTTATACTACAATCGCGTCTATATTTTGCAGTTTAAATAAACAAATTGTCTAAAAAGCGCTATTAAATCAATTTATTAAGAACAATATTTATAGAATATACACAACCACTAGCGAAAGGCGGTGCTTATTGCCGGTGCTTGAATCTCACATGTTAAAATTAATGTTTACTATTTCTCTCTGGTTCATCGTTTCCTTCACGAATGGTTCCCTTGCATTTATGAATGTGCCCGAATAATTTTGATCGGCAATACCAGGCAATACCAACAACGTGTCTATGTGCGTCTCATGAACTATGTCCACGATCGTTAGGGTGTACCCAAAAATTATTTTTTTCTCCGATCCTACTGCTCCTCGGAAATAAGGTTTCTTTTGGTTAAAAAATTACGTGTGAAAAATTTCAGCCAGATCGGACAAGTTTTGACGGTTGATCAGGACCCTTCGATTTTGCTGTTTTGCTGCGCCGCGCCCGAATGGTTACGAGCGTGCCCGCCGCTCGGTCTGGCTGTGCACGTGCGCTCTAGCTCTAAGATTGAGATAATTCCTCGTCAGGAAGGGCATAATCATACCTGTTAAATATCACGCTTATATCACATATTATTAATCTGTCAAAAAAGGATTAAATAATTCATGTGATAGCTGAAAAATTTAAAATCTTTTACATTTAATATTTCCTAAAATATGTAATTGTCTTTCATTGGTCCTAACCAAACAGGACTGTTTTGGATGGTTTCGAGTACCTTTTGATATGGCCCTGAATAACTTGTACAGCTGCTTGTCGCTGCTTTTCTTTTCTAGTCAGAATAGAATTATCCCTTTTAGCAAGAGCAACTCCTCGCTCTGCTGGGCCATTCACCACCTGAAGACACTGAATGATGGCACTGACCTGACGGTAGTCTTTGTTGAGGGTCCAGGTGTCAGGATCTTGTGTCAGGAAGGACGTTACGAATCCCAAGCTCTTAAAAAACTCTTGGGTGTTCGTGGTCACGAATGAACTTAGAGCCTTCTGACTGAACTCTTGGATGGCGCGCCTTCCTTGAAGCACAGGACGGGCCTTCGGTTGGTCTGCTTCCTTATTAGTTACGAAGTTCTTCGCTATTTCCTTTTTGCACTCTAGAGACAAGTCTGGGTCTAAGAAAGCCATACCAACCAGATATTCATTGCTGTACTACATGTA
The DNA here is from genome assembly GCA_037177015.1 of Euceroptres primus. Classification (NCBI taxonomy): domain Eukaryota; kingdom Metazoa; phylum Arthropoda; class Insecta; order Hymenoptera; family Figitidae; genus Euceroptres; species Euceroptres primus. The sequence goes on from JBAGKK010010090.1 coordinate 1,520, forward strand.
GTTACACAGCTTGTCTATGGCGGTACGTGCAATGCCTTTGTCTACTCTGTCGTACCTGAAAACGGACGTACGTTTTCGTAAGAAAGAAGAAAGAAAAAATAACAGATCTAAATTATATGATATAATATATTACGTACTGAAAAAGCAACCATAGCACTTCTAGGCCGTTGCGGGCAGAGGGGGTAGCAAGAGGGACTGTGAACCACGCACGGACATACACTTTTACACTAAAGACACAGATCCTCTCCACTGTTTTCCTGGACTCTACCGAAAAGAGACTCTGATCCAGCTGTTCTTGAAACTTCTGTAGTTTCAGGGAATTGAGCATCTTCTCCATAAACCGGACAGAATCCGCTGATGTCGGGGCCCTAAAATAGACATATTGGAGTGGCATTGCTCCCAAAAACACTAGGATAACTTTAAGTAACTCCCGGTACTGCTCTCTAGGCTGCACAACCTTGAACAGATAAAATTTAAAAAGTAACTACAGGTAATGCGCACGAAAACAAAGTCAATTCGGGACTCAGTACGCGAGTGTCTATCTTACCTTTAAGTAATACAGCGCAAAGTTAATTAGTTCCTGTGTGTCTTCCAGCTACCGAGTCAGAGCCCTGGATTTAAATGCGGTTTTGTACCGCGATTGGTCAATGCTGTCTCATCCCTCTTGAAACTTAAGAAATAAGTCAATGATAGGTGACTTAGCCTAGGAATGTCTTGAACACCTCAGATAGGATCACCTCCATATTGTGATGCAAACACGGAAAGTGCATCAATTTGTTGCCTAGGCGTTTCTCCAGAAGAATAGCTGCTCGCTTTTTGTGGCCCAAAAATGTGTAGATCATGAGAAACGTTTTTTAAACTTTTGGAGGTGGTAAACTCGCATTAATGGATAAACACGGCATCTTACCTGTGTCAGAGCTTGTGGTGTCAAAGCAGATAGCACACACCTTGTCTGACAGTTTCCATTCATCTAGAACGTTTGCTATTGCGTTAGCCTGTGCTAGGCCTGTTCCTGAGCTTAGCTTAGGCACTGCTATTACGTGTTGCTTACCACTTCCAGATACAACCACAGGCAACATATCCACTTTTACATGTCTCTTCCCTTCCTTTGTATTATCGGGCATCAGTTTCCCGTCCCAATGTACGATGAGTGGGGCGTTTAGCTTGGCTTAAACATCGCATTTTATATAATTTGCCATCTTCTTGCGGGCGACATTTCGGCGACGTTTGATGCTTGTTGGGTTCATTGCTAGATCCGTGGGGTCACACTGTAATGGTAGACTCTTCGCAACAGCCTGCAAAATGAATGTTGCATCCCGCCTAGATTTTCCAAAATCTATCAAGAGCACCTACCAAATCGGAATTGAAATAAGATGTTGGCCTTTTCTTTTTCAGTGAAGCTGGAGCACTAAAATCACTGTCGCTTTCGGCAACCGCGCTTGCTATCTCACTGTCAGATGATTCTAATTGCATTTTTTCCTCACGAGCTGCCTTCTTTTGTCCCTCTATAGCAACCCTCTTTAGCTCGGTATCTTTGCGATTAACTTTCTTTTCCATTTTATCGACGAACTGCCTGTCCATTGCGCCCATAGTTCCTGTTCAATTTTTCTGTTTTTGAGCTAGCAAAAACAGTCTGTCCTCTTCTATTTCAATTGTGTCAATAGCATCTTTAGCAGCAACATCAATCAGGTAACCAAGTGTTTCTTTCAGATCATCTGTCTTCTCCTTTTGAGCAACTGTCTTCCTAACTGATCTTCTTTTCAGAGCAAACCATGTTTCATTCAGCTTAGTGCGTTTCTTAATTATATTTTTTGCATCCTGGGTAGGGATGTTGGCTTTTACCAAAATTCCATAGTTTGACAAGCGGCTTCTCGTGCATTTTCCAGCTTACAGCGTTGCAAAACAATACAGTTGTGAAGGAACACGCCAAGCACTTGTCCCTTTGAAAGGAGTTTCTTACCCATAATTTCAGCAATGGGCACACAATTGGCGAACGCAGTTCGCGTGTTCCTTACCATTACTGATGCCTTCCTTTTCGGATGTGGTGGCATGATGAACTGAAATAGCGCACACACTAATTATACACGGTGTCACAACCTAAATCCACAATGATAGCGCGCGCCTTTACTTCTAAGCATTGGAGCTAGTCGACAAGCAACCAAAACACAGCCGGCAACAATACATCAGATGACGTGACTTTGAAGATCTTTCCAAGTACGGCCACCAACAGATAGGTAGCGCTAGAGCGCACACAAGCAGCCAGACCGGGCGGCGGGCACGCTCGCAAGCATTCGGATGCGGCGCAGCAAAGCAGAAAATAAGAGGAACCTGATCAACCGTGAAAACTTGTCCGATCTGGCTGAAATTTTTCACGCATCATTTTTTAACTAACAGGAACCTTATTTCCAAGAAGCAGTACGATCGGAGAAAAAATAATGTTTGGGTACACCCTAACGATCGTGGACATAGTTCAAGAACAAAAGCTGTAGTAGGCGCCACGTGATTAATAGTTGTGACTCCCAGAGGCATGAGCACTATCAGTTTCTCTCTAATTATTATAATTACAATTATAATTTCAGATAACGGTCAGGGAAAACAAAAAATTGCTCAGGGAAAATTCAGGAAATTTTAAAATTGGGATTTTGTAGCAACTCTGAATTTTCAGGAATAAAATTAAAATCACGTCCTATTTTAACAGGTTGAAATTATTATAATTTTAATTTTAATTTTTTATTTCATTTTAATTATAATAATTGACTTATATTTATAATTTATGGAATAAAAGAAATTCCCTGACTATATAAGATTTTTCTCTACTTCCCCCGGCTTGTAGCAACCCTAAAATTATTTTGAAATTTATTGCAAATAATCATTCCTTGTACTTTTTTGAGGTATGGAATTTGTTGGGTTATCATCTTCTCCTTCAATGTACCTCTGAAGGTGGGAGGCATGATATCTCTCCGCAAACCAACCATCAGGAGACGTTAACTTATAAATGTTGGGCGCGAAAACCTTTGTGACAATAGATGGACCAGCAAAAGGGGGAGCTAATTCATTCGCGATATTCCGCTTTTTACTAGACAACAAATGTGACGGCTTCTTGACCTTATCGCCTAACTTAAATTGAAGGTCACGATGGTGAAGGGCATAATACTTGTCCTGCTTGACAAAACCGTTATCTGGATATTGTGAGACGATACCATGAATGTGTGACATCCGTGACATTCGAGTTGTCCAGACTGCTAAGTCTGCTGAGGGTAACTCGATTCCCCCTTCCTCAAGACTGCGAAAGGAGTTTCGCGGACGCAGCTCCCTACCCAAACTTAAGAACGCCAGAGTTACGCAATTCGTGCTGTAAAGGTATGTGTTGTAAGCGAACCGGAATTCGCTGATGTGAACATTCCAACTCCTATGGTCCTGCCCAATAAAGGACCGGATCATAGTTTAAAGCACTCTGTTAGTTCGCTCGACCGGGTTCGCCGGAGGATGGTAGAGGGGTGAGAACGAACGATGGATCCCGAACGCGGCAGCCAATTGCTTAATGGCATTATTATTACATTCCGTGGCGCTGCCCGAATGGAGAACTTCCAGAGTTCCCCATCGAGTGAAGTCGTTATCGAGGAATGAATTGATGATAGAATCCGAGTTAGCTGCTTTAAGAGGAGCCAACTCAATTCATTTTGTGAAGATGTCTTAGTAAACCACAAGGTATTCGAAACCTCGTTTAATTCGGGGAAACGGACTCATGTCATCCGTTACCACAACTGTCCAAGACTCTTGGACGATCCTTTGAGTCATCAATCCTCGGGGTTGAGCCTGTTCAGGTTTCTTCGATTGGCAGGTTGGGCAATTTGGAACGAATGCCTCAACATTTTTGAGCATACCAAGCCAGTAGTACCTGATCGAACGTTTTCTTACTACCAAAATGACCAGCCTGGGGAGTGTTATGCATCTCTTAGATTATGGTCAGTTGAAGATCCTCAGGAGCCACGAGCTTCCACGCATCCTGGTAATCCATGATATCCTCCAGAAGTGGATTCGCGCGCAATCTAGACAGATTTCCGTTTACAACCTTCCAACCCCGGTATTTATGAGGACTCTTAATTACCGCGTCATGACATTGAGTACACCAAGGGTCTTCGACGGACTCCATGACAGCAACTCGATCAACGTCCTTGTCTTCGAACATTTGGGACAGAGCATCCGGAACATGATGCACGGCTCCCTTTCTGTGAATTAAGAGGTCAAGTGTCCCACGAGCCAATCGACCTGTCGGGTTGCGCAAATTGTGAAGTCACTTCAAGCTATTATGGTCGGTTATGACCATAAAGTGATAACCTTCTAGATAGTATCGATGCTTTTTAATTTCCCAAACGACAGTCAGGCACTCCTTCTCTGTGATGGAGTAATTTCGTGGGTACTCTAAGATGGGGCGAGGTCACCTAGTCCATCAGCCTCTGGGAAGCTGATGGCTTACTCTCTTTACTGAGAGGTATCTGATGATATGCTGTATTCAGGTTAAGAGTTGAAATATATTTCGTCGAGCTCAATTTTTCCAGTATCTCCGCCGTGGACGGAATTGGATAAGCATCTTTAATAGAAATTTCATTTACATTACGAAAGTCAATGAACAGTCTATACCACCCGTCTGCCTTCTGAACCGTCACCACTGGATTGCACCACTCTCTGGTGGAAAGCTCAATGAGGCCCTGCTGCAGCAGCTGTTTACCGATTTTAACGAATTCAGAACAAACTTTAGGTGACGTACGATGATTCTTCTGGCGAATAGGAGGATGCGCATGTGTGTCGATCACGTGCTCGACGAATTTAGCGCTTGGTAAGAACTCAGGTTGAGGTAGAATTACCTGTTTGAGAAACTCGTCTAACTTTTGTTGCCCTACCTCTGAAAGCAATGCAATGCCACAACAAAATCTGGGATCGCTTACATACGCTGGACCAAAAGCGAATTTTATGATGGGCTACTCAGCCCTCTATAGTTAAACCAGGGATCATTCTAACATTCATTAACTGAGTAGTTCCCGAGAAAGTTATCGGAAACAAAGCCTCGCCAATGACGGTTTTAATAGCACCGCTAGTCATCACGAATTGACCAGCCGTAGAAGGATCTAATTGAAATTCTCCTGACTCAATGACTTGAGCGCCTATAGAGCCTAGAATCGTTATGTCGGAGCCCGTGTCCACTAATTAATCAATTTTGATTCCCCCTATCTCGATATCGATGAAAGGTCTACTACTGGTACCCAATCCACTAGTTTTATCACGGTTAGTCTCCTGAGTTGAATGGTTAATTGAGTTACTGCCGCTCGAAAATGTCGCGAATTCCATCTTACTTAACATCTTACTTCCATCTTACTTACATCAATCTTACTTAAGGTAAGTTGCGAGATAGAACTAGGCTCTCGTAACGGTGTTACAACCTTAGAGTCCTATCTACCCTATCTAACCTATTCCGAGGAATCACAAGGAGTGCTGGACCTGCCCGATCGTAGGATAGCAGGCCGGCCGGTCGCTCTTCGTGCTTTACTTCGTTCCTGACCACGGAACGAAATAAACGATTGTACCTTTTTTCGTGCCTTACCCTTCTAATACGCATCACCCTTCTTGCCCCGTGCACGGGATAAAACCAGGATCATTCTTTTGGGTTACCCACCCCGATTAATTAGTGTAGTTCACAAATTACCAGGATCCACGGACGAAAGTTACTGGCCATCGCCTTCCACTCGCCACCAACGTTCGTCTTTGTTATCTACGACGCTAAGCTTCAACGGCGAGTAAGTTTAATAAATGATTATTTAGCAGATGGGTGTTTCATTGACTTAACTCTCAAACGGTACACTGGTGCGGATTCGCACCAGAAGAAATTTAATTTTGTTGGCATTTACGCAGGCGTAGCTGCAGCGGCTTATCCCCACATGTTAAATGTGCGTAATATATGACAGATGCTTATTATATGTTCAATATGTTAAATATTTAATATTAACATTGCAAAAAAACCAATTCGCACCAGTGTACCGATTACGTATGATGGGTTGGAGTGTACCTTTTGAGGGTTAAACCGATAACTCTCAGCGTCGCCTTTCCTTTAACCCTTTCCTTAATATAGCACTCCCTCTATATTTGGCGTCCAACTCAAAAACCCACAAGTTTCCCAAAATTTCTATCAAGCTGAGAGTTCGGAAAGTCGAAATCTGGACAGATTTTTAGAATTTGTATGTAAAATGTTCTACTTTATGTTACCTATGTATTATTGCAATTTTAGAAATCCCCACGCTCCGAGACAAGTAGTTTCCGCGAGTGAAGTGAATTAAAATAAAACCGTTTTTAGGGTTAAATAAGAAAACCCCGAATTCGGAAAATTAAGTGAAAGTGTTAACAGGTAAACTATAATTTCAGGTAAGATCAAACCCTTGATTGCAAAGGAAATAAAAATAATTATAAGAAAAAAATCCGTTATCTTAGGGAAAAGAGAAACCGTCATTTCGGAAAATAAAATTTTAATAATAGAAAGTGAATAAAATCGCAAAGTCGGTCGAGAAACACCGAAATGTCGGATGAAAATAAATTGAAAGTGTAGGCGTTATTACGTAATCAGGTAAGAAACGTGATTTCCGTTTATAAATAAAAGATTACTGAAAATTAAGTTGTCCTTTTATAAAAATAAATTAGGGACAATAAAATTTATGGTTAAAATTAAATAAAGTGGGCGAAAAGAGTTTAATTATAAGGAGTATTTTATTAAAAACGTGGTGACTACGTCACAAAAGGACGCCGCTAGAGTAAGAGGGAGATAGTTTTCGCGCGCAAACAGTGAGATTTTAGCGCGCAACCGGCCATATTGCCACCGTTGAGAGAGAAGAAAGTGGGAGAGGTAGCCGCCGCGCACCTCAAGTCAAGCGGTATCTCAGCCCCTTGTCCTCCTCGCCCAAAATAACCGAATTTTCGGATTTTCCGCGATATTCAATTTCTTAACGGAAAGTGCCAGAAACATTTGAAACCTCCTCAGTACAGGTAATGTTAACCAGTAGACTCGTTGCCGTCCCAAAGGAAACTAACCAAGAAGAAATTGTTAGGCAAGACGAAGTAATTAGGATGATTAATCATTTAATTTCGAATCCGGAAGATCCGTAGTTGAGCGTGAGAATTGTTCCGATCGATACTAATACTAATACACAGACTGATGGACAAACCACTAGTTTGGGATCAATTCCACTTACAAATACAAACAATTTAGGGAATGTTGAAAGTCGTCAGCTGGTCACACCACAAAGGATTCATTGCGAACGATTTGACGCGACATACACCTCCGCAAATTTCTTTTCCCCCAGTTCACCTTTTGGTACAACAGCGCATAGAGTCCTGGAAAATAATACGATTGGCCAGTGACACCCAAATGTGGAAATTGACTTGGAACGTTTATAAAATGCCGGACACCCCGGAATAACTAGTCCACAATTATCTGATAAATCAAATAGAAAACCCGAGTTAGGGAATAGAGGAAAAATTAATAAAATAGGCAGGACAGATAACACAACGTTTAGAGTAGATTCATATTCAGATAACAACGAACATTTTCTATTGGAAGTAGACGAGCTTCTAGAATACAATGAGTTTATGAACAGACAAAAAAACAATTTTCAGGCTACAAGAAATTAAGCGTAGGTTAAACCAAAAAAGAAACGATAAACCAAGAGCGCATAGTTCTTTCGAACAAAAGAATATGACGCGAAAAATAAATATTAATTCCTCGGTAACAGCGATCAATTTTGAAAGAACAACCCAAAACAGACAAAATGAATTTCGGAGTACACAACTCACGGTTCATTTTGAAACGGATTGAACCAGCGATTTAGAAGTTGGAGGGGAGGAACCAAGATTAGCAACATAAATAAAGCTAGGTCGTATCGTACTGAAACCGAGACAATTGGTGGAAGTGAATTTCTAAAGGACAAAGATACTCATACGAGACAAAGCAACAGAAGTTCGTTTAGATCACGAAACAGTAGATCAGCGAGTAGGGAAAGAGAACCTATCTCAACAAAAAACAAGATTTAGAAGATCAGTTGGACGATCATACGTCATTACCAGCCGCGATGTTTTCTTTCGGGATGGTGTGAACAACATTCCAAATTATTAGCAATTGGCCATTCAAATTTAGAAATAATAAGGACGACAGCCCTGCACATTTTCTTAAGAATCTAGATAGGTTCCAAAGGGAATACAGAATAATGAACTCAGACGTATTAGAAAATCTAGACGCGATTCTAGCAGACGAAGCGCTCGAGTGGTGTCTGGTTTCGCATAGAAATTGGAGAACATTATCTGATTTCAAGGAAGATTTTTTATCGGTATACATCGATAAACGATTTTCCGAAGAAATTAGACAAAATAGGAAGTTTTGTAATTAAAAGAAAGGCCAAGACATACATTCCTTTGTTACCGAAATTAGGAAGTTTGTTCACGAAGTTACAACCTCGTAAAAGGTTAGAATGGGAACTTCGTAGAACCTATGAGAATTTAAGGACATAATACAAAATGTATATTAAACATAACATTTTTAATACGTTCGAGGAACCAGAAAATTTAGGAAAAGAGTGGGAATCAGAATTAGTTAAGTCAAACATTAGAGGTCAGGTATTATAACTTACGGATAATAATTCCAACGTAAATAAAAATAACGGTAGTTCAAACAGTAACAGTAATAGGAACAATGGGAATAACCAGAATAGGCAACATTCAAATCAGGACCACTAAAATCAAAGGAATAATTCCCAAAACTAGAGACCTCGTTTTGAAAATCGTAACCAATTCAATCTTCGGAAATTTCTTCTCCTAATTTCTCACAAAACCAACAGTATTATAAACCTAGATTCCAACTTCGCAACCAAGGATTTGGACCTATTTAACCTTTTATTCCACGGATTCAGTTGTTTAGACAATTTGCAATAGGAAATAATAGTAACTCCGGCGCAATGTTGATTCAACAATTACCACAATGAGAATTATCAGCGATTGAAAGTTCGGAAAACCAAAACAAAAATAACGGAAACAATAGTCAAAAACAGAACCCGCAAGGGAATAGAAATTCGAACGTGAGCAAACAGCAATCCGGAAACGCCCAATCCAGTGCACAAAATAGTGCGAATCCGCGCTCAGGTACACAACAACAATAGAATTCGTAAACGAGTACTCATAACCAAGGCAGGAATCAACCGTTAACGTGTTTCTTATGCGGTTTTCCAGGACACTTTAAAAGAGAGTGCTGGTTGGCGGGTAACAATCAGGGAAACGATTCAGGCAGGTACTGAGGGCGGAAGTACCACCACAAACTGCCGAACCGCCTGAAATCCTCAATACTAATACAGAAGAACTAGGTGAAACCAGGTTTCACCTTCTAACTGATTGCGAAGGACAATATTGTAGTATGCTGGTCGATACCGGTGCAACACATTCCTATCTAGGTAAAGGCTTAATAAAAAACAGTTAAACCGTTAAATCAGAGTATATTTCAACCTTCGTCGCAAACTTTATTAGTAACAAACGGAAAATCGTTAGAGATAATAGGACAAGTTATTATTCAAATTAAAATTGGACAAAAAATATAACAAATACTTTTCAGATTGGTACCAAATTTGAGTTCTGAAGGTATTATAGGATTTGACATGTTGAAAAATATAAGTATGAAACTATATTCTAAAGCACAAATATGGTGGATACCAGAAGAGTCACATATTTGTTATCGTATGGAAGCTCAAACCAAAGCTTTACCCGAACCAATCCATAATGTATACAGAAGGATAGAGGAACAAAATGGTGATACGAAAATAGAACATAAAAAGACAGTAGAACCCACATCAGTATGGAATGATAGGAAAATAGATTCCTTAACCCGAGGAAAAGAGCTAGGAAATAATAAAAAATTTCAAAGAAACCCGAAGTTAGAAAATAAATCAAAATTCGGAGGAATAGTCAATTTGTCAACTAATACAGATGAATTTGGAAATTTAAAGTCAGAAGTTAGGTCCTGTGAAACGACGATTTCACAAAATCCTTAGTTTAACCCAACGAGCAAAGTCAATCCAAATGTTTTCGCATCAGAAGTGTGTGATAGTATTATGGAGTTAGAAAAATCGGAACAGGAAAAATTAGGACAGTGTAACATGAAGTTCCAACGGGGCCTTGACTCCTTCCAACACTAATCTAGCTCGGAAGGGGTGAGGCCCGAAGTTTGGCGCTCGGGGTTGACGAATCCCGAACTAGCTCTGCAGGTCGTCGACTACCAATCGCCACTCCTTAGTACTTCGCCGTTCCTAGCCAAGTTACCCTCGGAAACTCACCCGCTCCCAGAACGAAAGTTCCTAATTATTACAAGTGTGTGCCAGTGCCTGTGCCCAGATTGCTAGTCATCAGAGGGTACTTAGAGGTCCGTACCGAGTCGCCAAAGTCACCCGATGCTAATCCTCACGAAGGGGGAAATAGCTCAAAATTGCTTATTTTCAAGTCAAACGCTTAAATAATTGTGCGGTCCCTGGGTCATGTCTGTCTACGAGCACACGAGCGTCTGTGCCACCTCTACACTG
>JBAGKK010010101.1:0-12117 GCA_037177015.1 Euceroptres primus
ATATATGCATCTCCATGTAGAAAGAATCGCCAAAAAAGCAATAAAGTTTAAGTTATGTGTAGATCTGTTACACCAAATCCTCTCAAAATCTTCTCTGTAAAAAAATCTTTAATTTTCCTCAATTTAAGACAAAATTGAACACAAATGTATAATTAAGAGGATTTAATAAACACAAATGTATAATTCCTTCACTGATTCAATTTAAATGATGTTGTGAGATCGTGAAATGAAAATTAAGAAGTCCACACTTTTTAAAATTGTACGGAGAATAATAGATAATATACGGGAAATGTACTGGAATCTTTTCCCGCTTGTCCCCTAGACACCCTGGATTAATTTTTAGTTTTAATGATATTTTATAAATTTTCTATATGGAGTTATAATAAAAAAAGTTTCTCCTATGAAAAAGAATTTGACTAAAATATTTTTTCTGACTCTTTTATTCAATCCTTCAATTTTGCAAAAGTAGAAAATTGCTTAAGTTTTTGCCCCTTTAAATAATTATACTTTTTCCAGCGGGTACAATTAAGATATTTTTTTCCTTACAGCGCATTTTGTCCGCAGTGAGGACCTAACCGTTCTTTCTTTCTTGTATTTCATATTTATGAATTTATTTAAAAATTCAAAAACTATTTTTTGATGTTTTTTTAAACAATAAGTCTTAATTTGAAGATTGTTAACTTTTAAACTAATCAAGGCAATTACTTTTTACTTTTATTTTCGCGTTCTTTGATCTCTCCAGTTTTCAATTCACTATTTATAATTCTCAAAATCTGATTTTTTGACTGTACGGCGCTGAAATATATATGAGCGTGGGTCTCACAGATCTATGTGTGGCGTTACCAGGGTCACTTAAAGAGGTGTGGCGTTCTAGGGTTAATCGTGAAAAAAGTATCTTTCAATGGGTCGTTGAGTGAAACAAATTATTTAAACAAATTGCAATTATTTAAATAATTGAAAATTAGTTTGAAACTGATTAAAAACATGTCTCTTGTATTAACAATAAGTCATGGTCGAAAAAGAAAGAAACAGTGCTCATGAGTGTCAGTTTTATGCAAAATTGCCAATTTCGATTTTTTGGGTACCAAAAAATATTTTCAGGGTACCATATGAGGGGGTTGCGGGGGTTAAAATTGAAAGTAATATAGCAGTAATTATTTGTTGGAGTCTCCTCTAAAAAGGCTGATAATCTTCGGCATGCTTATTTTGAACCTTGAACCATAAATCGAATTTTACCGCAAACTCAAATTTTCCCATGTTAATATTATGGAAATTTCAAGGCCATTGAGCCACCAAAGATTAGACTTTTAATCTCAAAAGCTAAGACTTTTAAATCGCACTTAGACCTTCTTTTGATAAAAAAATTTAAAAAATTGAGGTGTGCCTTTTTTCAGAAACACGTTTTTCATATTTGAGTGATTCTCCCGAAAGCGACTCTTTTCAGTTAGACTTTTGTGAAAAAAAATATTTCGATTTTAAAATTTTCTTTTCGTGAAATCAATTTATACGACCTTCAAGAGTAAGTAGGTGAGTTGCGCAAAATTATTCTGCAACAATATCGATTTTACAACCCTTTTAGTCGTAGCGGTACATTCCAAGCAGTGAAGAATACGGCCTTATGGTATAAAGCAAATTCGTTTTACACAGTTGTTAATTAGATTGTGATACAAATTCGTATTCGGGGAGTTTTGAGTGTTTTGATGCTATGTTTAACCTCAAAAATAAAAAATTCAAAATGGTGGATTCAAAATGGCGGTCATTTAGTAAAAATTTTAGCGAAAAATACGAAAAACTGAAAAATCTCAAATCAAGGCTCTAAAATATATGAAATAGGTATAAAATAAAATAATTTAACAGCAACTTCGAAGTAAAAAAATCATTTATTTTGATCAACAGACATAATTATTACTTAATATAATTATATAAATATATAAGGGACATTATTTCTCAAGTGTGTGTACCCACCCCAGAAAATGAATTTCTCCGATCGGGCTCAAATTAAAAAAAAGTTGAATCCTATTAGTTCTCACTTCAAGAAAAAAAAGATTGATCAATTTGTTCAAAAACTCGCCGAGGTAGAGGGGGTGAAATTTTTGTACTTTGGGCAAAGAGCCTCTATTTAGGAAATAAATATTTTTTTATACATGGCATATAAAAAATTTTGACTTCAACGTTTTTAATTGCATTAATTGCGCATTTTTAATGTACAAATAACATTAATACTTATTATAATATGCACATTACATGTGAATTGCACATTAAAATGCACAATTAACTAAATTCAAAAAATTTCATTTTTGAAAATTTTCAAAAAATTCTAAAATCAACAAAAAAATTTTTTCGAATTTCCGTTTCTAGAATATTGTTTCTTATCAGAAACTGTACATGCAAAAAATTTTCCAAATTTTTTTCGCACATAGGAAAATTTTTTTGAATTTACCAGGTTATTTAAAATTCAATTTTTCAAAATCAACAAAAAACGACATTTTGCAATTCAAGGGTCTGAAAGTAAACATCTCAAGCTTTATTTTTAGTTTAAAAAAAAGAAAAAAAAAGGTTGAACTTAAAAAAAAATCAAAAGTATTGTTGATTTCCAAAAATGTTGGCTAAATTTTGAATTTTTCAAATTTTTTTTTATTTCATTCGAAATATTAGGAAATAATCTATTGAAAACGTTTGGGGCAAAATATTTTATATGCCATACATAAAAAAATTTATATCCGAAATATAGGCTCTTTGAGCAAAGTACAAAAATTTCACCCCCTCTATTTCGGCGACTTTTTGACAAAACTGATCAATCTTTCTTTTTTGACGTGCCATCTAATAGGATTAAACTTTTTGTAAATTTGAGCCCTTTCGGAGAAATTAATTTTTTTAGTTGGGTACACTTGAGAAATAATGCCCCATAAATATAATTATATAAAAATCAAACCTTAAGGGGGAACGTTAAACCACTTGGAAAACGGCCGAATGGCTCCGAAATTTTTCTAAGTCCAAACCCCCAGTTTACCCATCACTGAGGGGCACCTATTTAATTTTAAGGTTCGCGTTTAGACAAGGCCTACCAAATAGATGAGATCTGCGAGATCCCTGAGTCGCTAGAATTATGTGAGATGTCCATTTTTTTTATAGGACAATGATTTCGACGGAACACAATTATTTCTGAAGTCCAGAATTCAGTGGAAGCAGTCGACAAATTTAGAACGAGACAGTAGATTGAAAAGCCACACTGAAAATTATTTTTCCCGGACAACACAGGGACTTTCGGAGAAATCGGGCTCTTTATAACCAATTCTACGCCTCTGTTCTTTATTAAGAGAAAAAGAATTTTGCTATTTGTTTTGGAAAACGGCGTAAATTTGATTACTCGTGGAATGAAAATTCACCGATTCACTCATATTGACAGCAGATGCAGTGATGCTAACGAGTGATACTTTTTAAACTGCGCAAGCCCGACGCAGGGATAGGGAAAACCGTCTGATTGGGTTAGATTCCGCGCGCTTATTTGAAATGATAAAAATGATACTTCTTGGTAATACTTTTAGAAATAAAATAATAAAATTGTTTTTTAATTGCAAACGATCATTATTAATAATATATTCTAATGCATTATTGACGTAACTTTCAATAAATTCAACCAACAAATTTTTTTTTGGCAATAGTTAATATTTTTTTCATTAGTTTTTAATTAAACTTTTATCGTTTGCAATGAAAAAACTATTTTATTATTTTTTTACTATAAAAGTATTACCAAAAAGTATCATTTTTATCATTTCAAATAAATGCGCGGAATCTATCCATCCGCCGGGCTTGCGCAGTTGAAAAAGTATCATTCGTTAGCACCACTGCATCAGCTGTCAATATGAATGAGGCGGTGAATTTCCATTCCACGAGTAATCAAATTTACGCCGTTTTTCAAAACAAATAGCAAAATTCTTGTTCTCTTAATAAAGAATAGAGGCGTAGAATTGGTTATAAAGAGCCCGATTTCTCCGAAAGTGTCTGTATTGTCCAGGAAAAATAGTTTTCAATGTGGCTTTTGAATTCACTGTCTTTTTCTAAACTTGTAGTCTGCTTCCATTGAATTCTGGACTTCAGAAATAATTGTTTTCCGTCGAAATCGTTGCCTTATAAAAAAAATGGACATCTTACATAATTCTACCGACTCAGAGATTTCGACTGATCCCATCTATTTGGTAAGTATTGTCTAAAAGCAAACCTTAAAATTAAATAGGTGCCCCTCAGCGACGGGTCACTTGGGGGTTTGGACTTCAAAAAATTTCGGAGCCATTCTACCGTTTTCCAAGTCATTTAACGTTCACCCTTAAGGTTTGATTTTTATAAAAAGACAACAATTTTTAAATTTGTGATCCGCCATATTGGATCGGCCATTTTGTATTTGGAAATTATGTTATCAGATTTTGATTTAGCGCCCCCAGAAACATTAATATACTCATTTTTATAAAAATACAACAATTTTTAAATTCTTGATCCGCCATATTCTATGCGCCATTTTGAACTCTGAAATTCTGTTATCTTACACTATATATAATTAATATGGGTGGAAAATAAACGTAGAGGTCTGAACTTTAATTCCATGCATAATAAAGCTTTATTGAGATATTTTAAGATTTGTTAAAACAAGATAATTCAATGTAATGCTATCTTGACAAAAAACCTGAAGACAAAGTTCTAAAGCTATTATTGTTAAGAAGTGTTTTACCCCTTCTTTTCAGAAGGGGTAGAAGAAACTTTTCCGGTAAGTAGAATTTTAGCTAAAACATTGTAGTTTTATGGGAATCGGTTAAAAAGTTTTTTCTGGTATTACTTGCAGGTGTGCCGACCGTTCTGCCAATTCTCAATAATTAAAAATGAATAGTGTTGGAAATATGAACAAGGACGAAGAACAGGTCCCTGTCAGGAGAATCACCCATTTGATTTTTTCAAAAAATTTTTAATTTAAAATATTTTTTCTGGATTTGTTTTTGTTGGAAAGTATATTTTAATTCAAATCATTTTCGCTTTTAAAAATTAAAATCCGTCAAATAGAGCCGAAGATACCGAATTTAAAAAAAAATGTTGATCAAAATTTTAAAATCCCATATCTTCGCCAATTTTTTTAATATTCAAAAAATATTTGTGTGATGAAATGTCATGGAATCCACCTTATTATACTGCCGTTCTGATGAAGAAACATGACTTCTGCTGTTTGCCGTAAGGGTCATTGGCGCGTTGGGGCGTACTGGAAAACAAGTCTTACGGCAAACTGCAGATATAGTGTTTCTTCACCAGGACGGCAGTATAGACATCAGTGGGCTGGATGGGTTTTTGCATTATTTGATTTCTGTTTACTTTGAAATACGTACCTAGAGAAACTAAAATTAAATAAGGTATTATTTTTATTATGATTTGAAAAAACAAAGTCACCACTTCTTGATTCACTGTAATACATATAAATCTGTATATTTCATTTCAGTCACATTCTTTGCAAATTAAATTTCAAGCAGAACTGAATCTTCTTGATTCTTTAAACGAGCCTCTGGGCCAAGTTACGGATGATGAATGTAGTCTTTACAATGCGAATCGCGGAATCCAGAAAGAAAAATTAGTAAATGAGGCGGTTAAAAAACAATTAGTTGCTTCACAAAGTGAGACAGAAGTAGGATTAAATAAAGCGGAGACTATGTCAATTGATAAAGGTATGTCTTAGTGATAAATCTCGCAATTTTATGCATACATTTCTTGTTAATTAACCGGTTCATTTAGCTACTAACCAAATATATCTATTTGTACTATTTTTTAATTTTTAATATTATAACGGTTTATCTGCTAATTTTATAAGTTTTAAAAATTTTAATATATTTCAAATATTATCTGCACAAACTTTCAGATTTTTCTTAAAATTTCTAGTTTCGGGACCAAATTGAAGCCATGACTTTTTTGCCGAAATTGAGTTAATTACACTTTCATGGTTTTCACATTTCCCTTTTGTTATCGAAAATGTAAAAAGCGGAAATTTTGATTTTATGCGTCTAAAAGACCCGATAATTCATTGCACTATGAGCAAAAATTAGGTAATTTTCATAAATATGGTGTTCTATCTCCAGTATAATTTATTTATTTCTAATTAATGACTAAATTTTATTGAAATTTATCATTAGGGGAGATGCGGCTAAGTTGGCGCACCTAATAGAAAGTGAGAGTTTATAACAAAAGTATATGATAGAAAATTGTGAAAAAATATGAGTTGGATAGCTTGATATTACGCAAAAATACACAAAATATAAATATTTTCATGTGTTTTAACTATTATACTTTCTTGTGAATAAAGGTGCGCCAATTTAGCCGCTTCTCCCCTATACAGGGTGTCCCAGTATAAGGTGTACATATTTGAGGGTCTTATTCTGCATAAAATTCCAATCCGAAAAGTCCTCTTCCACTTTTTTTTTTGAAGGGTAGTTTTTGAGTTATTTAAAGTTCAGGTGAACCAATCAGGAGCTTTTTTTAGCCGGGCATTCGTGCGTGCGCGAGGGACTATAGTATTGTGCATGGCTCTGACTTCACCTAGCCACAACAATCGCAGGCTGGCTGACTGGCTAGCAGTCAGGGGTGAAATTTCGCATTCGCTCTAAATTTGGCGCGCTCTATGCCAAATGTTTTATTCATTTCCTTTTAAGATTGCAAAAATTAGGATGAATTTTTTTATTAACAGTTTGTGATGATAATAAACGACAAAAACTTAATTTCTAATGAGTTAGGATCTAAATTCTAATTATTACTTAAGTATAAAAGAAATTTTTTTAATGAGACTTTTTATCTTCTTAAATTTCGAAAGAAATTTCATTTTACGCCGAGGGGTTCATTTGCTTCTGAATTCTTTTGAATTCACCTTGAATTTTTTTCCATCTTTTTAAATTCGTCTTGCATTCTTCGAATTCTTTTAATTCATTTTGCATTTTTTGAATTATTTTTTTCAGTTAAACTTGTATCCTTATTTTGAATTCTTTGAATTATTGGAATTCACCTTTTAATTCTTGAACTCCGGTGTACATAAAAATTGCTAGTGGTTAACACTTCGTTTTATTCAGTTTCATTTCATATCTGACACAGAACCGAATTGGTGGAGAGTTTCGTTTCGTATCTGGAAAAAAAATCAAATTAGGTGACACATTTTCCGACACGAAACGAAATAGGAAAGAGAATTTAGTTTCGTATTCGACGGGAAACGAAATAGGAAAGAAAGTTTCGTTTCGTATCCTGGAATACGAAACGAACCAAAAGTTTAGTGAAGGTCCCTGGCGATGATATTTTCTAAGCAGGTAAAGAATAGTGTTATACAAAATTTTTAAACAACTTTTTTCAGGTCCAGTTTCAGGCCTGCAAGCCTGCCCTAAATCCCTAAAACGCGAACAGACCAAAAGCCCGATTTAAAAAAATCCATATGGAAAATGACGGGAAATTTCTGAAAATTTTTAAAACGATCTTTTGGCTTGGTTCGGGTTTTCGGGAATTTATTCAACTTAGTGACTTCAGTTTCTTTAAAATAAAAGACCCATAATTAAAAAATCCTAGCTTAATTTTTTTTTCGATAAACATTCGTTTGAAAAATCAATTTCCGGTTGGTTCATCTTATTGACGAACCTCCTTCTCACTATTTATTTGCAAAGAATCTGATTCATTCGGAGCAACAAGCCAGAATAAAAATATCAGCAATCACACGCATAAATAAATAATAAATAAATAATAATAATAAATAATAATAATAAATAATCCCCACTATTCATTTGAAAAAAATCTGCTTCATTCGAAGGAATAAGCCAAAATAAAAATATCAACAATCACACGCATAAATAAAAAATCCTAGTTTAATTTTTTTTAAATAACCATTCGATTGACAAATCAATTTCCGGTTGAGTCACCTTGACGACGAATGTCCTTCCCACTCGATCGGAAATGGATTTATCAATCGATACGGTATTAAGAAGAAATTAAGTTATGCATTTTTAATTTTGCTTGCCGCAGGTAGTATCTTTATTCTAACTTGATTCTCCGCATTAAGCCATTTCGTGTAAAACAAACAATATGCAGGAAGTTCGTCGTCTAGATGACCCAACCGGAAATGGATTTTTCGTTCGATTAGGTATTGGGAAAAAATTATTTTATCAATTTTTAATTATGCATTCGGTATCTGACGTCTTAATTCTAAGCTGGTCCTTCAAATCAGATACTTTTGGAATAAATTTTAAGAAGCGACAAGCCAGAATAAAAACATCAGCAATCGCACGCTTAATTAAATAATCCCAATTTAATTTTTTTCGATAAGTATGCGATTGACAAATCCATTTCCGGTTGGGTCATCTTGACGACGATCCTCCATCCCACTATTTATTTCAAAAGAATCTGCTTCATTTGGAGCAACAAGCCGGAATGAAAACATCAGCAATCATAGACATAATTAAATAATCTTAGTTTAATTTTTTTTCGATAACCATTCGACTGGCAAATCCATTTCCGCTTGGTTCGTCTTGACACCGAATCTTCTTCCCACTATTTATTTTAAAATAATCTGCTTCATTTGGAGCAACAAGCTAGAATGAAAACATCAGCAATTATAGGCATAATTAAATAATCCTAATTTAATTTTTTTCGATAGACATTCGATTGCAAAATAAATTTCCGGTTGGGTCATGTTGACAAGGAACTTGCTTCTTAGAATTTATTCCAAAAGTATCTGATTCGGCGGACCAACTTAGAATTAAGACATCAGCTACCGAATGCGTAATTAAAAATTAATAAATTTTTTTTTCCTAATGCTTAATCGAACGAGAAATCCATTTCCGTTTGGGTCATCTAGAAAACGAGAATGCATAATTAAAAATATATAACCTAATTTCTTCTCAATACCTAATCGATTGATAAATCTATTTCCGGTTGAGTGGGAAGAAGATTCGTCGCCAAGATGACCCAACCGGAAATTGATTTTTCAATCGAATGATTATCGAAAAAAAATCAAATTAGGTTTTTTTTTAAATTATGTATGTGATTCTTCATATTTTTATTCTGGCTTGTTGCTCTGAATGAAGCAGATTATTTTTTAATGAATAGTCGGAAGGACATTCGTCGTCAAGGTAACTCAACCGGAAATGGATTTGCCAATCGAAAGGTTATCGAAGAAAAATTAAACTAGGATTATTTAATTATCGTGTGATTCCTGATATTTTTATTCTGACTTGTTGCTCCGAATGGAGCAGATTCTTTTGAAATAAATAGTGGCATGGAGGATCGTTGTGAAGATGACCCAACCGGAAATGGATTTGTCAATCGAATGGTTATCGAAAGAAAACTAAACTAGGATTTTTCAATTATGCGTGTGATTGCTGATCTTTTTATTCTGGCTTGTTGCTCTGAATGAAGCAGATTCTTCTGGATAAATACTGGCAAGGAGGCTCGTTGTCAAGATGACCTAAATGAAAATTTATTTCTCAAGTGAATGTTTATCGGAAAAAAATTAAACTAGGATTTTTTAATTATGCGTGTGATTGCTGATGTTTTCAATTTGGCTTGATGCTCCGAATGAAGCAGATTCTTTTGAAATAAATAGTAGGAAGGAGGTTCGTCGTCAAGATTACCCAACCGGAAATCGATTTGTCAAT
This sequence comes from Euceroptres primus, assembly GCA_037177015.1. NCBI lineage: Eukaryota > Metazoa > Arthropoda > Insecta > Hymenoptera > Figitidae > Euceroptres > Euceroptres primus. The sequence goes on from JBAGKK010010101.1 coordinate 9,654, forward strand.
CGAATGTTTATCGAAGAAAAATGAAACTAGGATTTTTTAATTATGCGCGTGATTGCTGATGTTTTTATTTGGCTTGCTGATCCGAATGAAGCAGATTCTTTTGAAGCAAATAGTGGGAAGGAGGTTTGTCGTCAAGACCACCCAACCGGAAATAGATTTGCCAGTAGAATGGTTATCGAAAAGAAATTAAACTAGGATTTTTTAATTATGCGTGTGATTGCTGATGTTTTTATTCTGGCTTGTTGCTCCGAATGGCGCAGATTCTTTTGAAATAAATAGTTGGATGGAGGTGCTTTGTCAAGATGATCCAACCCTTAATCGAATGTTTATCAAGGAAACATTAAGCTAGGATTATTTAATTGTGCGTCTGATTGCTGATGTTTTTATTTTGGTTTGTTGCTCCGAATGAAGCAGATTCTTTTGAAATAAATATTGAGATCGAGGCTTGTTTTCAATATGATCCAACCGGAAATGGATTGTTCGTTGGATCCGGTATTTAAAAAAAAATAGTTCAGAATTTTTCAATTATGGGTTTATCATTCTGAAAAAACTGAAGTTATTAAGTTGAATAAATTCCCGAAAACCCGAACCAAGCCAAAAAATCCTTTTAAAAATTTCCAGAAATTTTCCGTCACTTTCCATACATTATTGAAAATTTATGGATTTTTTTAAATCGAGCTTTCGGTCTGTTCGGGTTTTCGGGGTTTAGGGCAGGCTTGCAGACCTGAAACTGGACCCGAAAAAAGCTTTTTAAGTGTTTTAAATGAAAATTATCATGCAATAACATTTTTTATTATTTGGGTCATTCGCATGAGAGTGACGGGGCATGTCTAAGAGTTTGCTCTAGTTTCGGTTATGAATAGTGTTTCGGGCACTAAATAACTGTGTCAAGTATTCGCGATGTGCACAACCTGTAGAAGCGCTAAAGTCGCGATCATATGATCGGGTCACAGGGTTTGAAAACAGTCTCTTTTCGTATGTTTACATTGAGCTGGAATGTATTTAATTGTGATTTCAGAAAAAAAGAGCGAAAATGGCTGTTTGGGATTTAGCATGTTTTGATCGATGAATAGTTTACTGTAATAGTTTTGATTCGTAAATAGTTTGACTGTAATATGTATTAGCAGTCTATAGAAAAAGGAATATGTAAGTCATACTTATAAGTTAGGTCATTATGTCATATGTAGGAAGTTGTCCATTATTAATGTTTTCGGCCATAATTATTAACCCGTTAAGGCTATCTGTCCCAAAAACTGGGACAGATAGCATCAAACTAACTATTCCATTCATAGCATAATGGAAAAATAAAATATACGTATTTTTTCTTCTGTCATTTGCAAATGTTTATAAAAAATTATTTAAATAGTTTATACTAAAACTCATTATTTTAAAAACTGACTGCACCAATCGATTCTACAGGAAGAATGATGAAGAAAACCTATATAGCATTTCTTAGTCAGACTTCATTTTGTTAGTATAAAACGGTCATAAACAATTGCATGATGGAGAATGAAAGTAACTATGTCAAGTCCCAAGCAAAATCCGAGTCAGACAGTATCCAACTAATTATTGTATCCATAGCAAAATGAAAAAATAAAATATACCTATTTTTTCCTATGTCATTTGCAATTGTTTATAAAAAATTATTTAAACAAATTACACTGAAAGTCATTATTTTAAAAAAACTGAATGCGCCAATCGATTCTGTGGGAAAAATTATGAAAAAAACCTATATAACATTTTTTTATGATAGTTAAATTTGTTAAAGTGAATTCTTTCTTTGACATATACAGTACACTCCCGGTAACTGCGAGTCTGATGGGGCTGTAGGGGAGTATAATTCCAAGAATTCGGTACTCATTGAGTATACCCACTCTGCTCCGTCGTATAACCACACTGCGTTGGAGCTCGCACCTTGGGATATGCGCAGAAGCTCGCAGCCGTTCGCAGTCGCTCAAGTGGGAGACACAATGGAGTATGCGTTCAAATACGTGTGGAGGAGAAGTGGCAAAAAGTGGAACATACGGAGCTTGCAGTTAGCGGGAGTGTACTGTATATGTAATAAGAAAGAATTTACTCTGACAAATGTAACTATGACAAAAAAATGTTATATAGGTTTTTTTAAACATTTTTCCCGCAGAATCGATTGGTGCAGTCCGTTTTTTAAAATAATTAGTTTTAGTATAAATTGTTTAAATAATTTTTTTTAAACAATTGCAAATGACAGAAGAAAAAATACGTATATTTTATTTTTCAATTATACTATGAATAGAATAGTTAGTTTGATGCTTTCTGCCCCAGTTTTTGCCTTAGCCTTACGGGCCCTGGCCTGGAAAATGCATGTCAAAAATGACTATTTTAGTCCGCATTTTTAGACCAAAATAGTAGTTTCCCGGCGTTACCGCCGGGTTTAGATGATACCTTGTAGTTTTCCTAAGGGCGCTTGACTCCTTTGGCACAGCAA
>JBAGKK010010112.1:0-12116 GCA_037177015.1 Euceroptres primus
TAAGAAGGAACAATATCTGTAAGGAATAACATCTATAAGAAGGAACAATATCTGTAAGGAATAACATCTATAAGAAGGAACAATATCTGTAAGGAATAACATTTATAAGAAGGAACAATATCTGTAAGGGATAACATCTATAAGAAGGAACAATGTCTATAAGGGATAACATCTATAAGAAGAAATAACATTTGTAGCAGTCGAACATTTTTAATAGTATCTGTAACAATGCAAAGCATCTTTAAGAAGATACAACATCTGTAACAATGAACAAAATCTATAAAGGAAGCACCATCTTCAACAATGAAAAACATTTATGGCAGTGGACAATAATCTATAAAAAGAATAGCATATTTTGCAATCAAACATTTTTAATGGTATCTGAAAGAATGATGAGCATTTTCAAGAAGGTCCAACATCTTTAACAGTGAATAAAAGCTATAAAAGAAACACCATCTTTAGCAATGAAAAACATTTGTGTCAGTGGAAAACAACCTATAACAAAGACCATTTGTAATAAAATCTATAAGAAGAAATATCATTTGTAGCAGTTGAACATTTTTAGTAGTATCTGTAACAATGCAAAGCATCTTCAAGAAGATACAATATCTGCAACAATGAATAAAATCTATAAAGGAAGCACCATCTTTAACAATGAAAAACATTTATGGCAGTGGACAATAATCTATAACAAAAAATAGCATATTTTGCAATGAAACATTTTTAATGGTAACTGAAACAATGATAAACATCTTTAAGAAGGTACAACATTTGTAATAATGAACATCATCTGTAACAGAATAGCATCTATAACAATGATACATTTTTATATTAACGATCAACAGTTGTAAGAATTGACAAGTAAAAAACATTTCTAACAATAAAGGAAACTTATAAGTACAACAGTTCTATCAATAAATAACCCACAAGACAACAAAAATACTGGAAAAATATGGTAACAATACCCATAAGAAATTAAAATATATGCAACTTTGCTCAAAATTTATTGTAGAAAAGTAAATTTAAGAAAAAGACAAGAAGTTAAGAAATAGATGAATGAGAGAATAAATAAATGAATCAATTATACGATTTAAGGAAAAGAATTCAGAGTTGGTGAGAAGGTACTCTTTTATTAAACGAGAATACGAATCGCTGTTGTCGGAATGCAATATTTCGAAGGATTCATTTGGTGGAAACATTTTTGCACTGGGAAAAAATTCAATCAGACACAGAAGGTGAGAGAAAAGTGAGAGGAAAAGATTCTACATGAAAAAGAATGAGAAGATGCTTTCTCAAAAAGAAATTGAGGATAAAAATAGAAGGCAAATATAGGAACAAATTTTTAATTAAAATGAAAATGTATATATAACAAATATTAATATCAAACTACATTCTTCCACATCAAAATTCATTAGTGTGGTTCCATTAAGTAATTTCGCGATATTAAAAAATGTATATATAATAATTACGAAGCTCTTTGCATTATTAATTCCTAGAATGGTGCAAATATCAAAGAACCTTCCCTTTTCCGTTTTCTAAGACAGATTTCTCTTGGGGAAGAGTGTTTATTTGCACTACTTCCTTCCCCGTTGAGGTCTGTATCCGGTACAAAAACTCGAGTCGAATATCTTACACATAGTGACTCTTTTTTAACAAGGAATAAACACAAACACACAAGAGAGATGGTCGAAGTTCGTGAGAGCTTAAGAAGCGTTCACATATTGTTTTCAAGTACTGAGTGCGAGAGAAAGTGTGTCGAAAAAACAATACTCTAGTCCCTTTACCCCTGCAGAATATCGTCCTGATGAAAATGAGACTTGATGTAAAGACCAGGATCTTCCAAGTCCAAACAGAAAACAAGACTGTTTCTCGTCTCCAGGACAATAACTTCTTTTCAGTCTCCAGGCGCCCTTTTTATGCCTTTCTACAATCGTCTTTTCCTGCTTTCTTTTCCTGGCAGCAAACCTCGACTTTTCACTCATCGATGTCGAACCACTGTGATTAGGATTTGTCAAAAGTGTTGTGGATTTTAATTTAGGAGCGCAGAAAAAATTTGGCAGCAGAAGAAGGTACAGAAAATTCGAAAGAAAGAGTCATTATACGATTTGTCTTGATAGGTACCATCAGTGATAGAAGAAATCATGAGCAGTCTTCTTCAGGTTACCGAACCAAGAGTGTCTTTCGAAGGGTTGTAGAACATTGCCACTAAAATATAAAGTGGCTTGCGGGGGTGGCATAGCAATGGGGTGCCTATCGCATACATTCACCCTGGGACACGTTCGAGGAGAGGGGAAGGGGTGCTATTGATCGACTGGAGAGTCAGTCAACCCTCTCTTTCCCCAATGTACATACATGTACATCCACAGATCCCTTCAACTTGTATGCATTCCCCTACAAATCGTCATAATTTGTGTAAGTATGTGCGTGCAATTAAATCCAAACGACCCTCGTTCATGCAGATGAAATTTTATGAAAAACTGAAATCAATACTTCCACCAACTCCCCAAAACTCCCTCACACCACATCAGATATTTTGTAATTTTTAGTACGGTTGAATGTCATCTACAGTCTACACCTGTAATATTAACCAATACTTCGAAAATTGTCAATTATCTACAGCATCCACTCATCCCTTCTTTATGATTACCACAACAATCAATACCATTCTTAAGAAGAGAGAATTTATTTTGTATCGTACATCTTTAAGAAGGTACACCATCTGTAACAACTACTTTGTCATTATCTACAATTATCATTCTTATTACTTATCGTGAATAAAGAATACGATCTATAATAAGGAACAAAAATTACTGAAATGTGCAATATTCCTTGTTCTCGATGCTGTTCTTTCTTTCGGATGATATTGTAGATGTTGATGATTTGCTTCTTGAAACAAATTACTGTCCTTGTTGTACATGCTGTACTTTGTTATAGATGTTGTTAGAGGTGGTGCTCTGCTTTACAGACCATGGTGATTCTTGTAGAGATGTTTTTCTTCCTTATAAATGTTGTCAAACGTTAGAGATGGTGCTCTTCTTTACATATCATGGTGATTCTTGTAGAGATGTTTTTCTTCCTTATAGATGTTGTCGAATGTTAGAGATGGTGCTCTTCTTTACAGATCATGGTGATTCTTGTAGAGATGTTTTTCTTCCTTATAGATATTTCCAACTTTATAGATGGTGTTCCTTGTTGTAGATGTTATTATTTGTGTTTCTCTTAGATTGTTGATCGTTGCTATAGATCGTATTCTTCGGTTAGATTTTTTTTATTGTTACAGATACTACTGCATTATGATAATTGTAGTAGAGATGTTATTCTTTCTTATAGATATTTCCCAACATAGATGGTACTCTTTTTTGTAGATTATAATAATTGTAGAATAAATTTTATTCTTCCTTATAAATATTGCCCTTTATAGATGGTTTATAGATGGTACTCTTTTTTGAAGATTATGATAATTGTTTATAGATGGTTTATAGATGGTTATAGATGGTTTATAGATGGTTTATAGATGGTACTCTTTTTTGAAGATTATGATAATTGTAGTAGAGATGTTATTCTTCCTTATAGATATTGCCCAACTTTATAGATGGTGTTCCTTGTTGTAGATGTTTTTATTTGTGTTTCTGTTAGATTGCTGATCATTGCTATAGATCGTATTCTTCGGTTAGATTTCGTTTATTGTTAGAGATGCTGCTACATTTTACGAATGTTATCCAACATCAGAGATGTTGGATGTTATCCATTATCAGGGATGTTGTTCTTCCTTATGGATATCATTAATTGTTACAGATACTATTATTTCTTTTAAATATTGACCATTGTAAAAGATGTTGTTTGTTGCTATAGCTGATGTTCTTTATTATAGATACAATTCTTCATAATAAATGATGTTCATTAGTACAGATATCTTTATTAGATATTCATTAGTACAGATACCTTCATTCTTCAGAGTTCTTCATTATCATCAACCCCTTTGTTGTTGATGTCGATTCTTCCTAACAATTCAATACAGGATTCTCGCTTTCTCCATAATTCTTCCTTATATATCGAATCAGAATATAACACTTTTCTCACAATTCTGATTCAAGAATTGATTCAAGAATAAAACACTTTTCTCACAATTCTGGTTCAAGAATTGTAGAAGTGAAACAAATTACAAGAAACTTGACTTATTAAAAGTAAAAATACAAACACAGAGTGCAACAGAAGCCGGGCAGTGAAAATAGCAGAAGTCGGCCGCATCCGTAACGACCTTCCTTCAGGCGTATCTCCAACGAGTAACAGCAAATACAAGTACAACACCAAGTCCATTCAATCTAATACTTCTAGAAGAGGGGGTTTAGCAACAACCATGTGCACCCTCACAAGCAAAGGACTAAACACAGACATGGTTAGGGGCAGTTTAATATCGGATAATTGAATCCGAGACCTTCTTCTCCCACCACACTCCTACCCCTTCTGCTGACTGCGTCTACGGTAGCGAGGAGAGAGAAAGAGAGTAAGAGAGAAGTTGGAAAGTGGACATAGTAGACTACAGCACTACCCCTTATTGCGACTCCGTTAAATAAGAGAAATGAAGAGAGAAAGAAAGGCGAAAACAAGTCGTTCCCTAATTTATTTACAGACTTTCGATGGTTTATTTATTTTATTTTTTTACTTTTTTCTGCAATAACGAATATGAAAACATTAATAAAATATTGAATCCCTTTTTATATCACTTAATGAAATTTAAAATAGCTCGAAAATACGAGTGGAAGGTCGCGTAAATCGAAATCATTGATTCGCGATTATTCAAAAGCAATATCCACATGTCTGTTCCTTTGATGGAAAAAATATTCCATATTCGTTTAATTATTATTAGTACTTTTCCGGGTGCTTTATATTGCAGCGATATTGCACCAAAGAGAAATGTCATGGGCAATTGCGTGGATGATTAAAATATGCTATCAGGTGTAGATGATTTTGCAGAAATTATATTGAAGCTATTTATTTTCTTTTTGGTAGGGCAGGTTATCGGATCATCGCGTGGAAAAATATTTCGTCATCTTAACTGGATCCATTGTCTTTTGATGTTGAGTAAAGCAGTTGATTGTTACAGGCAGTCGTTCGTGCAATTGCTCGTTAGGAGCGCTTAAAGCGCCGCGTTGCGGCTCTCGCGCTGGTTGATGATAATTAAATTGCCCCGCGGAGCACATAGTGACTAAACAGTCATTATAACGACTAGGTCATAATTGCGAGAACTAGTAACGAACCCGCCGTCAGATAATCGGCGTGCAGATATACTTTGCCAATCTACCTACCTTCGTATATAGATAGCACCTGGGTAAATTTAAATCGTGAACCGAAGAAATGCTTCTTCAGACATATTTGCCCCCAAGGGTCACTGCACCAGTTAATTTTCACTCCTGGAACCCAGAAAGAAAATGCAGTTAACGTTCTCTAGTCAAACAAAGTGCATCAGTAGTTTCGGAATTAATCTGAGTCTTGCCACTAGTTCGTTCTATTTTCTTTGTAATTTCTGTTATTATGGAAAATGTTCACCATTGGTATTCCTCAATAGATGGTTCTTGTGGGGGTTTAAATTTTTTGTATCTTGTACCTTTTTCAAAACAGTAGTCATTGTTGCAGATGTTGGTTGTTGTTTCAGGTGATGTACCTTGTTAAATATTTTGTTCGAATTGTGAAAGACATTTTATCTTCTTCAGAATTGTATTGATTGTTGTGAATAATAGTGGAAATAATGGTAATGATGTACATTGTTACCAATTTTGCTCCTTGTTAGAGATTTCAGTATTTTTACGGATGGTGCACCTTCTTAAAGACGTTGGACCATGTTAAAGAGATTGTGTCTTCTGCAGAGTGGTATTGATTATTCTGGATAATGATAAAGTTAATGGTAATGATGTCCATCGTTGTAGAGTTTGCTCCTTGTCATAGATTTCAGCATTGTTACAGATGGTGCACCTTCTTAAAGATGTTGCACCATGTTAAAGAGATTGTGTCATCTTCAGAGTGGTATTGATTATTCTGGGTAATGATAAAGGTAATGGTAATGATGTCAATTGTTACAGAGTTTGCTCCTTGTTGTAGATTTCATACATTTTTACAGATGGTATTGATAATCAGATGCCACTGATAATCAGATGTTATTGATAATAATCGGATGGTATTGATAATAATCAGATGATATTGATAATAATCAGATGGTATTGATATATGATGAGATGATATTTATAATCATCTCTTAGATTTTGTACGATTATATATTCTTAATAATAGTGTCGATCCTTCTGGTTTCGAGAGACAGGAATAGTAATGATATTCATTGTTACGGATGGTGCACTTTGTTAAAGATGTTGGAATTGTTAAAGACACTGTATCTTTTTAAGAGAGGTATTGATTGTTGTGGTTAATGATAAAGATAATAATAGTGACGTCCACTTGTTGTAGATTTCATGCATTGTTATAGGATATACATTGTTACACATCTATACGATTTTATAGTTGTTGTACGATTTAAATATATTGTATATTCTTAGCAATTGTAAAGATTATTGTGGTTTCTAAAGATAGGGATAGTAATGATGATGTTCATTGTTACGAATGGTGTGTTTGGTTAAAGATGTTCGAATAGTTAAAGACGTATCTTAAGAATGATTGTTGTGGATAATCATAAAGATAATGGTAACGATGTCCATTGTTACAGATTCTGCTCCTTGTTCATTGTACAATCAGCAATTGTAATGATTGTTACAGAAGCTACCTGCTCTCATAGATCTTATTCATTAAAACTGGTGTTGTATAATTCAGGGATTCTAACCCAATTATTATAATCAAATAGAAAATATACCAACTTTAGATTGACCCTAATCAATAGAACACTGTCCCAGATACCCAAACGAAAACACCCTGAAAACTACCGAATCTCGGTGAATTTACTTTACCGGCCTAAATGTGAGTATCTTGGTTGACTTTCACTGAAGGAGACGTTAAAAGGTTCCGAGGTGTATCGTTGAGATTTTGCTTTTAGCACATTCGCGATAAAATGCCTCTTGGGCTGTCACCACCACCACCACGCCTGCCCTCTCTTTCCTCCCATTTCCTGAGCTGCAACACCTTCTCTTTCTCGACTCCGGGACGACGTTAATGCCGATAAATGTCGTTTCGTATAACAAATGCTTTGTGTTACACGTTCACTCCTATTTCTACACTAACCCCTCGTTCCTTTTGTTCTCGAAGAAGCATGAAGAACCCTTAATCCGAAACTGTCTTTTGCCTAAATTTTCTTTACGACTAGTAACATTACAAATTTAATTTGATCACAATTTACAAGAAACGGAATTTTATATCCTCAATATAAACATCGTTTCTAACAAATTGGTTCCCCCTGATGTCGTAAAATCATCACACCTTCTTTAATCCAACCTCGCAATATCAGACCATGTTCTAACAGAATTACACTTGCTTAGGTACTGTCTACGCCTGAAAAGTGACCGACATTAAGATACCTTATATCTCCCAGACGAGGTACGGTGACTGTAAAACGCGTCAGCGTCGCGAGGGTGGTTTCAGTGGGGTGAGTAGAGGGAAGGGGGTTGTAAAATCCACAAATCACCGAATAAACCAGAACAATGAAGCTGTGCGATGCCAGGGAGTGAGAGGGGTAGAGTGGAAGGGGTTTTGAGGCCAACAGAGGATCCTAGGTTAGGGATGGAACAGAGGGGGGATTTGAGAGGGTTTGAGTTCCACTATACAACGAATCGCGTTCTGGCTGACGATAAATTTGTCCATGGAGTCAATAACAGGGACTGTTTCTATGATTTAATGATACCTGCTCTACGAGCTTTGGCTAGTATATTTGCCTGTTTTCACTTTTCAGCCCATACAAAATAGTCATCTCTTTCCAAAGTTCTCAGACGATATTTTGCTTTCAGAAAGCCAAGGTTGAATCACGTTTTAAGATTAAACAAGGTCTCAGTTGATTTGTGATATTTGTTTAATTAACAGCTAGATCAAATCTTGTGTGGCTATCTTGAGCTATTTGTTTTCATTGGCATATCTCTAGAAGATGTGATTGTATTGGCGACTAATTATCGTTGGGAAGTCCGCGACCTGGTTGGGGTCCAGAAGACCGGAATAGGCCTGGACATCGGCGATTTTCATTATCAAACATTGAACACAACTTGAACTAGACAACTGCTAGCATTGGTTGGTGCTTGGGTCTTATCTAAAAGATAAGGACTTGCCAACCCTTATGAATGCTTCCACTATACCCATGCGGTATCGTCGACCCCTTTCTCTCCAAGCTTCTCTGAGATACTCCTCCCAACTGATAACTGGTGAAATTAATGCGAATTGAATAATGGGTATTGGGTAATTTAAAACATTACTGACAATCAGCATTTATAACTTGTACAGTATATTAAAGTATAACAGATGTAACAATGTACAAAATATCAAAAAATAACAGTTATAACAATGTACAGCATATCAAAGAATAACAGTTGTAACAATGTACATAATTTCCAAGAATATCTGCAACAATGAAAAGCATCTTCAAGAAGGTATAGCATCTATAATATTTAACAAAATAATTATATAGCATCTGTAAGAATGACCATCGTCATAAAAGAAACACCAGCGTTAGTAAGGAAAAGCATTTGTGACAGTGGGTAACAACCTGTTACAAAACCTATAACAAAGAATAGCAAGTAATGATGATATCCACTTTTGCAGATGGTACTGCTACACATGTTGTTCGGTCTTACAGACGTTGTTCATCTTTACGGATGGTGTTTCTTGTTATAGATTATGCTCATTCTTACGGATACTATTTTTTTTGTAGATATTGTTCAACGTTATGGACGATGTTCTCTCTTATAAATTATTCTTTTCGGTTGCAACTCGTTTGTCTGAAAATCTATTCCAAGCAACACTTAATTTACTTCAATGATCTATAGGTGCAGCACATTTAAAACCGTTCTAAACTTGAAAGCAAACCAAATTAGAAAGAGTTAGAAACATCCCAAATTGAATGTCCAAACACAAGAGCTTGAAAATAGGCAATTTTGTTTTATGCTGGAAAGTTTAGTGCTCTCTAAATCGTAATTTGTACGGTAGAGGTTCAAGTCTTTAACGACTGATGCATTAGCACGCGTTTATCTCTTTGTGGTTGGCTATGGTGCACCAGAAGGAATTCAGTCTATGCAAAGTGGCTTTGGACAGGTCGCGGGCATCGCGTCGCGCCTGAAAGGTATAATGGTGCTACTTAGTGCTGTTATGTGGCTTTGTCGTTACGATCGAGATCGGTCTTCCTTGGTTTCTCTTGCCCCATTATACGCACCTACGTATGGTGTGTACAAACATAACACCGATGTATCTGCTATGCGTCGCATGATACGAATCGACCCCTTGCTAGGTGACATTTTATCGCAGAAACGCCGACCATGAAGCATAATTGGTCCATTGTTGCTGCTGCAGGTGTAGGCCCATTACGCATCTCCTTTCAAAACTTGAGCCAACCATACAAGCGTCAATTCTGTTTTTAAAAGGAGCAAATAAAAATTTGTTGAAGTCATTTTTCCAGTTGTGTTTTACAGATTTTGTTTAGTGCAACAGATGTTGGTTGTTGTAGATTCCGTTCAATGTTGTAGAAGTTAGAGATGATGTTCCTTCTTAAAGACGATGGTCATGTTTAAAGATGTTCAACATTGTAGCTGTCAAAGATTAAAGATGTTCAACAATATCCTTGTTAAGGGTTTTGTTAATTGTCACTAAAGTTTGTAATTGTTAGGAATGTTCTTGCTTCTAAAAATGATTGTCACTGTTAAAGACTATATTCCTTGTTATAGATGTGGGCCATTTGTAAAGATGTTTCTTCTTGAAGATGTTCATGTTCATATGGTAATTGCTGAAGATGTTATTCCTTCTTGCTTGTCATTCTTCCTTTTGAAAATCTATATTTAAGAATCTTCTCTAAATACAAAAAGCTGTGATTAATTCTTGCAATTGCATTTCTCGTAATTCCAAGAGCACCACTACAGAGGCAACGCCTCTGAGCAGACTTCAGGATGCTTTTACGGTGCCTTAGCCTTTCAAACTCGTTGCTTAAGCTCGTTCGTTAGGAGTGGATTCATCCCCAAATTGAATCAATTATCATTCTAAGGCGGGTTTTAGGAAAGCTCAGGGTCTCCTTGATTTTGTTTGTACTTTGCACGAAAAGGTGGTTAGTCTTTGCATTATCTAGTCGTATAGATCTTAACTCAACCCGAGACTTATTCAAGACTAATGGGTGATTTTAAAGTAATTTCGAGAGGTGGATTCTTAATGAAGAGGAAGAATTTAATCAGAGTACCATTATGTGCCAATAGCTGGCATCTCTCTCTATATTTATCTTTAGATTTTATCTCATATCCGATATTAAAGAAGTTTTAATTTACTTAAGAAGATTCTCTCCTTTTCTCTTTAGTTCTCATTGAGACGATTAGGATCAACCTATCACGGTTTTGTGTGAGTTCGATCGCGCGCATGCTTGCTAGTTTGCCTTTGGAGAGTGGCGACGTGAAAGTTCATTAGAGGAGTCCTGATGGACATGTGCATTAATCAAGATTTTAATTACCACGGCGTGTAACTGCACTCCGGCTAAAAACTAAACATACCTTCGCCCTCCCTCCTCCTACGTCTCCGCCACCATCTTCTAACTGCTGCCACGAAGCAGCTCGCGAGCTAGAGCCAAAGCCGGCTCTAATTAGAGCTCTTCTCGAGGCTCGAAGATTAAAAGCCAGGCCTAAGTGCCGGCACGGTGCAAGCTCTCTTTCTATCCTTCTTCTCTTTCTACCCTTCGTTTAATAGCAATCGACTATTCGCGAAATGCGAACCTTCGAATACACACTGGCTCAGAAAAATAGCCAGAAACAACGAACAAAAAAGGGGAGGAGGCGCACTCTGATCGTGTGTTATCCTCTAACTTGTGGAAATGTTGGGTCGATCAGAATACCTTTTCACTTGGAATACTTTTTCAAATGGGTAATTTATGCCTAGAGATGTAGCTAGTTAGAGATGCTCCTTATTACTGATAATGATCATTGATGCAGATATTGGTTATTCACTGCTACAAATTTTATTTCTTCTTATAGGTTTTGTTCATTGTTAAAAAAGCTCTTCGTTATAGGTTGTTTTCTACTGCCACAAATGTTTTTCATTGCTAAAGATAGTATTCTTTATAGATGATGGTCATTGTTACAGATGCTTATAATAATTTGGTTAATTGTTACAGATGTTGTACCTTCTTGAAGATGCTTGTCATTGTTGAAGATAGGTTGAAAATGTTATCCATTCTGATCCGTGATATAAAAATGTTTCCTTGCTAAGATGCTATTCTTTGTTAGAGGTTTTGTAATGGGTTGTTGTCCACTGCCACAAAGGTTTTTTCATTGCTAAAGATGGTGTCTTTTTATAGATGGTAATTTTCACAGATGCTTATAATAATTTTGTTAATTGTTATAGATGTTGTACCTTCTTGAAGATGCTTATCATTGTTGAATACACTGTTGAAAATGTTGCCCATCCTCACAATAGTTTTTCTATGATATAAAAATGTTTCCTTGCTAAGATGCTATTCTTTGTTATAGGTTTTGTAATAGGTTGTTGCCTATTGCCACAAATGTTCTTCATTAGTAGAGAAGATTTTTTAGATTATGGTCATTGTTACAGATGCTTATAATAATTTTGTTAATTGTTATCGATGTTGTCCCTCCTTGAAGATGCTTATCTTAAAGATACAGTTAGAAGTTAGACTATTCTTACAATTGTTGTTTTGTGATACAAAAATGTTTCCTTGCTAAGATGCTATTCTTTGTTATAGGTTTTGTAATAGGTTGTTGTCTACTGACACAAATGTTCTTCATTGGTAAAGAAGATTTTTATAGATGATGGTTATTGTTACAGATGCTTATAATAATGTGTATGAATGAACAGAAACCAACTATATTGGAGCAAAACTCCAGTTGTTTCACCTCCTTTTTTCGACCGTGGGTATTATCTGTTAGCATTTATGTCAATGTCAATGCCCGTTCAGAGGCTTGTTTTTCGTCTCGTTATGACATTTTAAA